>PVKM010001320.1:0-80157 GCA_004027735.1 Carollia perspicillata | reverse complement strand
AAAAATACTATTAAAATAAAACATATAAGAATAATGAAAAAATAATAATACAAATATGCAGTAACTTGTAGTTTCTCTGCAATAGCAAAGTGAAATTTGTCTCACTGTCTCAGCTGTTGGGTTGTCCCCTGTTTGAGTCCAACTCTGGTCCTTTCACAGTTCCAAGTTTTTTTCTCACTTGTTGGTATTTAAAAAAAGGCAGGAGAAGGGAGAAAGAAGAGATAAAATTGGAAAGAAAAGAAGAACTAAAACAAGAAGGAAGGTAAGAGAGGAAAAATAAATCAAAAGATAAAACAGTAATAAAAATAAAAAAATAAAAAATTACTTTAAAAAATAACATTAAAAAAACCTAAAGAAAACCACACACCTCTTGTTGGTTTTAAACTGGCCAAACTGGTTTTTCTGGTCTTGCTGGCTGCAGCAGGCTGAGAGGTGATTGGTGTGGTGTTTCTCCCTTCTCAGTGTTTACTCAGCCAGTCTTGCAAGTACTCTCCCAAGATCTAGGCTGGCTCCTTTCCCCAATATCTTAGGTGGGGGAATCCGGGTTTTCTTCAGAGTGCTTTTCCCCTCGAGGGCTATCGCTGGAGGCTGGGGTCCAGGGGTGCCTGCTCAGCTAGCTGCCTTGATCCTGCAGGTTTGGCAGGAACCCTTCCCAGTGCTATGGGGGAACACAGCACCTTCCATGTAACCTCAGGGTCTCTGCCCAGCTGGATGGGGAATCAGGCACGGGGCTGTCACAGCAGGATCCCCAAATAGTCCCAGTCCTTGAGAGATTCCTCCTACTCAAGCCTGCCGTCCTGTGTAGCCCAATTCTCCAGCCAGACAGGTGACTATCCGGGTCAGTGCCCGTCACTGCAGGTCCCTCAGCTCTCCTGAGCTGGTAACCACAGACTCCACCAGCGATCACGGCCCCTGCGCATTTTGCCTCTTTGTCTTTATCCCCCTCTCTGTGACCAGGTTTCTCCTTGTGCTGCTCAGATCCTGCTCTGTCAGGGAGGGAAGGAGCAGTTGACCTGGCTCTCTCCCAAGGACTCTATGGCAGGCCCTCTGCTTTCAAGGAGTCTGTGGTGGACCTGGCACCGGGCACCAGACCTGGGGCTACAGCCACCTCGGTCCCTGCTCTGGTCCCTGGGACCTTACTGTCCTGAAATATTCTCTTACCATGTCATTTTTCAGTGTCTACTACAATTTTTAGACTCTTATTTTCAAATACGCTGGGGTACTGTTGGCTGTCTGCTCTGTTCCTCTGTGGATTGGCCAGGTTTTTCTCCTGTATGTAGGGGGAAGTGAAATCTGCTCCCTCCTACTCCATCACCATCTTTGAAAAGATGTTTTAAAATTATTGTTGTCCTTATTTTGGTTGTGTGAGGAGGCACAGTGTATCTACTGATGCCTCCGTCTTGGCCGAAAGTCCAGAATGCATTTTTTTAAATGAGAAGATTAAATCTTGTCAATGTATCAATCACATGAAATCACAATATCCTAATCAGAACCTATTGGAACTTTTGAGGATCTTTGAAAATCATTGTAAAGTTCATCTGCAAAAATTAATGGTTGAGATTATCTAAGGGCATTTTGTAAAAATGATAAATGATAATCCAAAGACATTTAGAAGACAAAGGTACTTGCCTAACCAAATCAATAAAACATTTTATAAGGCTGTAATTATTGAAACATTGTGGCAGGGTATAAGAAACAATCAATGAGATAAAAGAACTACTACTAACTAAAACCTAAGCATAAGTATCATATAAAAATTTGACAAAGCATCATTTAGTCAATGGGAAACAAGTAAATCTAAGAAATTATGTCAGGAAAATTGATTGTTTAGAGGAAAAAAAGAAGCAAGTTAGACCATCACAATTGTATCATATTACCAAATACATCCCAAATGAATGAAAAAGTAAATGTGAAAAAAATGTGTAAAAATTAAGACAAAAATTGAATCATATGCAGATACATTGTTTCATTTTGAGATAGGATTGTTTTAAACTAATAGAAGAAATTACAAGAAAAATACTAGTAGATTCAATTTAAAAAAATCAAAAGCTCTGAATAAGTTCTGAGGATCTAATATGCAGTATTGTAAAACAGATCTGAAGACTTTGTCGAACTGAGCACAATCATAAAAATTAAAGGGCAAGTGACAATTGGGGGGTGTTGTATGAAACATGGTAATAATGAATATTTTTTAAAGATTTCATTTATTTATCTTTAGAGGGGAAGGGAAGGAGAGAGGGAGAGAAATATCAATGTATGGTTGCCTCTTGTGAGTCCCCTGCTGGGAACTGGACTGCAACCCAGGCATGTGCCCTGACTGGGAATCGAACTGCGATCGTTTGGTTCGCAGGCCCGCGCTCAATCCACTGAGCTACACCAGCCAGGGCAATAATGAATATTTTTATAACACCAAGAAATATTTTCTTTTTAAAACTTTATTTATTTTTAGAGAGAGGGGAAGGAAGGGAGAAAGAGGAAGAGAAACATCCAGTGGTTACATGCCCACAATCGGGGGATTTGGTCTGCAATCCAGGCATGGACCCTGACCAGAATCAAACCAGCAACCTTTCAGTTCATAGGCCAGCACTCAATCCACTGAGCCACACTAGCCAGGGCACAACACCAAGAAATCTTTAAAAATCCTAAAGAAAAATGTGCAGAGGGCATCAAAATTGAATTCCAAAGTGAGACATACAAATGGTCTATAAGCATGTAAAGGAAAATGTTCATCTTTAATAGGTATCAAAAAATTGAAACTTGGAGAACAATGAAGCATAATTTTACCTATCAAATTGGCCAATTAAAACATTTTAAGATGTAGTACTGGCTGGGGTGTGATGAGCCGACACTCTAATGGGCAGCTGGTTGCCATATAAATTGGTGCAAATTGACTTTAGGTTCTCCAGTTATTCCTATATAAAATTGGCGTGATCATACCTCTCTGTTATGGCAAGGGTCTGATGAGATAATAAATGCAAAGTACTTAAAATGTGGTAAATGTTAACTACTTACATTGGAGATGATGGCCTTGGAGTGGTGAAGAAAGATTTTGGAGGAATGAAGAGCAAAGTATTAGTGTGTGAACTGGGCCACCAGTTAGTGCAGGGCCAAGCGATTTGTGCAAGCAGCATAAGTGAGAAATGCCATTCCTCTTTGCTTCCAGGATTTAAGAATTTGGAAGCAAAAGTGCTCAAGGATAAGGGATTTACTGGGCTTTTCCCACGTGGATGACACATGCAGGCTGAATCCCTGGCCAGCCACTACTAATCATCAGGCTTCCACATGACAACTGACCTCTTTCAACATCCTAGTTTCCTTATTCCTTCTTCTCATACTTTCCTTCCTCATCCACTAACTTGGTTTATCCAGGAATTGTCCTAGAAACACATTGATGAGGAAGACAGCATCCTTTACACATCATACCTGACATTCCAAAGATATGAGTGGAACCCACTGATAAAAGGCCTGGTCTTTCCTTCTACTCAGTTAGTGTTAAATTACATACAGCAGTCATCACTATTTTGATTGGAAACATATAAAATATACACTCACCTGCCATGGCTGCCAATGTCTTACAAAGAGAAGAAAGATTTTAAACATCACCCAGTAATACATTGGGCTTCAAAATGGTCTGGCATTCAAGACCCAGTTGAAGTGTTAGTGAAGCCAGTGATTCATGATCTTTGAAGTGGTCGAAGTAGTCTAGTTGCTTTTGCACCTCCAAAAATTAACTAGAAATCTCACACCATCTGTCTGTGTGCAGACAAACTCAGAAAGCAGTGTCTCAGACTGAGAATGCTTTCCAGATGTGGTAAAAGACAACCATCTGTGAAGATGCTCAGTAAAACAACAAAGCTTGCTTGCTACCTGTCCTCATTAGCCTATTGGCACCTTACATTAGAGTAATGGGACATCAGGTGAAGATGGTAGCTTCCCGTTTTTAAAAAATCCTCAGCCCAGGGTATATTTTTCATTGCTTTGACACACACAGTGGGAGAGAGAGAGAGAGAGAGAGAGAGAGAGAGAGAGAGATCAATTGGTTGCCTTCTCATACAATCAAACTGGAAATCAAACCCACAGCCTTTTGGTTTATGGGACAATACTCCAACCAACTGAGCAACACTGGCCAGGGCTTACATTTTGAAATCTGGAAGGAAGTGCTGACTTGGATGTGCTAATAGTTTTTATTTTTTTGGGAGGAGTTCCAAATTTGCTTAATGGACAGTCCTTATATTTCTTTGAGAAGGATCATTTTGGGGGGAACAATAGATGTGTGAATGCCCAACAAATCCTTCCCCGCAGTCTTGGAGAATCTCCAAGTACAGCAAAGTAACCATAATGCAGATGCTGCAGACCAAGATAAGTTTACTTTTGGCAATATAAAATGGATGTAGTGGCAGAACTGAGCCAATTCAAAGTTAAAATTTTCTCCTAATTTTGAATATAGACTGCTGTATGCTTGGAAATTGTTATGGGGTCTTGGGCAGTGTGTGGGTGTGTATGATCATAGAGAGTGATTGTGGCAGGGAAGACCCACCTGACATGTTACATTAGAGGCAGGGTGAATTGAGTTTGACCCAGCACACCCGAACTTTGCCGATGCCTTAGATAGGATGTTGTTAAAGTGGAATTTGGATTGTCTATAGTTTAGTAGTTAACCAGTTGGCTAGTTCAAAAACCTTCTTATTGGTCCCCTGCCTCACCCTTATGCTCCCTCCTCTGAATCTATTCTTCATAGCAGCTAAAACAATCTTTAAAAATGTTAGTAAGGTTATGCTACCCTCTTCATCAAAATTCTCTCAAGGCTTTTATCACATTTGAAATGAAGTCCAACTTTCCTTGATATCTTCATATTTATTAAAATATTTTATAACTAGAAATCTATTCAAACCACACGTATAATTCTAGTAAAAGGAGAAAGACAAAGTGTTGCTGATTTTATATTTTCACATTGAGAAAGCAAGTGGGATACATATGCATTCCACTAGTTTTACCCTAACCACCTGCATCTGAATTACCAAGATGAGGGGAATGATGGTCCTGCAGAAATTCTTAGCCATTGAAATATGTCTCTAGAGTAAAATCCTGGGAATCCGCTGGTCTGTCTGTTAAAATTCTAGGATCACTGTCCTATATGATTCTGAGATTGTGTTTTGGGTAACACTAACATAGGGGAAAATCCACCTGTCTGACCATCCCTATCTTTATCCTTGCTTATACCTGGGTCCAAGCACAGAGACAGTTTGTATAAAGAACGTATACTTACCCAACTACTAGGCCATAAATAAAACAAAGAGAAGCCATTATGCAGATGTACAACCACTTAAAGTTGTTTTGCTTGGAAAGGCATGGGGTTCTGTATGAGGTCCTTCTTGATTTCAGTAGGATCATTAGTATTTTACCTTATACATCATTTGAAGAAATTGGTCATAATGGAACAGTGAATGAAGCCATCCTAACATGGGGCACCTACATTGTCATATGCATGTATCAAGTACACTTGTTCAGTTTGAGTCAGAGAAGAGCAAAAATTGCAGTGGTATATCCTCTTGGGGATGTAGATATCACTACAATGATGCTGTGGTTTCTCGGGTTATTCTGTGTCTGAAGGTAAAGTGAAACTTCTGCTTCCCCCTGAAAGCCTCCTACACCTGAGTTTCTCCAAGTGTGTTCCACAGACCACTCCCATTAGAGTGACCTGGGAGGGAACTTGTTAGAAACAAAAATTCCTGAGTCCTGCCACTGAGTTACTGAATCAAAATCTCTAAGAATGGGTCCCAGGAGTTTGTGTTTTAAATACTGGGTTGACCAAAAAATCCATTTAGTTTCTTCTGCAAAATAAAAGACACATTTTTTTTTCATTTTCAACAATAATTTTATTGATTTGGATATTTTAAATATGTTGGCTATCTTCTGCATGGTATAATGTTGATTGTTCTCAATTAACAGCTCAATTTGATTGCTATCAACTTCAACTGGTCTACCTGACTATGGAGCATCATCCAGTGAGAAATCTTCAGCACGAGACTTTGCAAACCACTTTTGACACATTCCATCAGTCACAGCACCTTCTTCATACACTGCACATTTTTTTTTGTGTGTTTCAGTTGCATTTTTACTTTTCTTGAAATAAAAAGTATAATATGCCACAAATGTGTATTTTCTTCCATCCTCTATGTTAAAATAGCTACACAAAATTTATCAGTTTTCATAATGCTTTTTATTTTTGGGGGGAGTTTGGCTTATTTTTAAAAATTGTTGTTCAAGTACAGTTGTCTCCATTCACCCCATGACTCTCCTCTAATCCAGCCATCCCTACTTCCCACCCTTGATCATACCCCTGTTTGGTTTTGTCCATGTGTCCTTTATACATGTTCTTGAGAACCCTTCCCCTTTCCCCCTCATTGTCCTGTCCCACTTCCCCTCTGGTTACTGTCAGTTTGCTCTTTATTTCAGTATCTCTGGTTATATTTTGCTTGCTTGTTTGTTTTGTTGATTTGGTTCCACTTATAGGTGAGATCATATGGTATTGTCTTTCACTGTCTGGCTTATTTCACTTAGCACAATGCTCTCCAGTTCCATCCATGCTATCATGAAAGGTAAGAGGTCCTTCATTTTTCTGCTGCAAAGTATTCCATTTTGTAAATGTACCACAGTTTTTTGATCCACTCATGTACTGATGGGCACTTAGGTTGCTTCCAGCACTTGGCTATTGTAAATTGTGCTGCTATGAACATTGGGGTGCATAGGTTCTTTTGCATTGGTGTTTCAAGTCTTCTTAGGGTATCATCCCAGCACTGGAATTGCTGGGTTAAAAGGCAGTTCCAATTTTAGTTTTTTAAGGAAATTCCATACAGCTTTTCACATTGGCTGCACCAGTCTGCATTCCCACCAACAGTGCACTACGTTTCCCTTTTCTCCTCACCCTCTCCAATATTTATTGTTTGTTGATTTGTTAATGATGGCCATTCTGACTGGTGTGAAGCAGTATCTCACTATGGTTTTAATTTGCATCTCTTTGATGGCTAGTGATGCTGAGCATCTTTTCATATGTTTCTGGGCCCTTTGTATATCCTTGGAGAAGTGTCTGTTCAAGTGATAAGGCTTTTTAAAAATTCATGCTGATATGACAGCTGTCACAATACAGTCTAACAAAATTGTTTCAAATGAAATTAAAGACAACTAAGTGCTACTAGAACCCCCTTGTGGAAAAAAAAATGAACTTTTTAGCCAATCCAATAAGATTTCCAGTTTACTTTTATGCACACTGAATTCTATCCTGTAGTTGTCTTGTCCACTGCAGTATCCAGTACACTAGCCACTGACCACATGTGGTTTTTGAGTGCTCAAAATATGGTGAGTGCCACATACTGATATGATAATATGTTGGATATCTTGGGTTGAATAAAATATGATTTTAAAATGTATGCCACCTTTCTTTTTTTACTTGTATAATGTAGTGCTAGAAAATTTAAAATGACAGAGATGGCTTACATTATTGTTCTATTGGACAGAGCTGCTATAGAATATCTTTTTTTCCAGATTTTTATAGTATATTTTATTGATTATGCTATTACAGTTGTTTCATTTTTTCTCCCTTTTATTACCCTCTGTCCTGCAACCCCCTCCCACCAGCATTCCCCACACCCCTTAGTTCATGTCCATGGGTCATACATACAAGTTCTTTGGCTTCTACATTTCCTATACTATTCTTAACCTCCCCCTGTCTATTTTGGACATACAAATTATTCTTCTTATTCACTGTACCTCTTCCTCCATTCTCTCCCCATCCCCTCCCCACTGCAATATCTCATGTAATTTCCATTTCTGGGATTCTGTTCCTGTTCTAGTTGTTTGCTTAGTTTGTTTTTGTTTTTACTTTCAGTTGTTGATAGTTATGAGTCTGTTGTCATTTTACTGTTTATAGTTGTGATCTTTTTCTTAGATTAGTCCCTTTAACATTTCATATAAGGGCAGAGTGATGATGAACTCCTTTAACTTGACCTTATCTGGGAAGCACTTTATCTGCCCTTTCATCTAAATGATAGCTTTGCTGGATAGAGTAATCTTGGATGTACGTCCTTGACTTCCATGACTGCAAATACTTCTTTCCAGTCCCTGCTTGCCTGTAAAGTTTCTTTTTAGAAATCAGCTAATAGTTTTACAAGAACTTCTTTGTAGGTAACTGTCTCCTTTTCTTTTGCTGCTCTTAAGATTCTCTCTTTATCTTTAATCTTGGGTAATTTATTTATGATATGCCTTGGTGTGTGCTTCCTTGGAACTTCTTTGGGACTCTCTGAGCTTCGTGGACTTCATGGAAGTCTATTTCCTTGGCCAGATTGGGGAAGTTCTCCTTCATTACTTTTTCAAGTAAAATTTCAATTTCTTGTTCTTTTTCTTCTTGGCATTCCTATGATTCAGATGGTGGAACATTTAAAGTTGTCCCAGAGGTTTCTAATCCTCTCCTCATGGTTTTGAATTCTTATTTCTTCATTCTGTTCCAGTTGAATGTTTATTTTCTCTTTTAGTTACAAATAATTGTTTTGAGTCCCTGTTTCCTTTCCTTCACTGTTGGTTCCCTGTATATTTGCTTTATTTTACTTTGCACAGCCTTCACTTTTTCCTCCATTTTGTGACCATTTTTTTGAGTATCCTGGTTACCAGTGTTTTGAACTCTCCATCTGATAGGTTGACTATCTTTTCATTGCTTAGTTGTATTTTTTCTGTAGCTTTGTTCTGTTCTTTCATTTGGGCCATATTTCTTTGTCTCAGCACACCTGTTATGTAGTAAGGGGCAGAGCCTTAGGTATTCACTAGGGCAAGGCAACTCAGGTCTTTGAGTTGTGGCACTATATGTGGAGGAGGGGTCATAGAAGGAACAATGCTGATTGCTCAGCTCTCAGCCAGCTTTCAGTCACTTTTCCCAACTCCCCAAAATCAAATTGTGCTCTTTTTGAGCTGATTCCCAGGTGGATGGGTTTGTGTACATTCTAGGACCTTGTGGGTCTTTCCAATGAGCTCTCCTGTGAGACTGGGAGTGTCTCCTACCGCCACACCCACCACAGGATTTTACAACCAGAGATTTTGAGGCTTTCTTTTCCTGCACTGGAACTCTGGGTTGCACAGTCTGTCTTGCTCCACAGTAGTCCCTCCTGGTTTATTGGAATGGAAATGTGGGACTGCCAGCTGCTGTCTTGCCCACCCAGGCCTCCAGGGGGCACCTTGCCATGTGTCCTCTCCACCCTGGCTGCCCATCTCTGCCACCCCTAGTCTGGATGAATGTTTCTTCTTTAACTCCTTGGTTGTTGGACTTCCATACAGTTCTATTTTGTGGCAGGTCTGGTTAGTTTTTGTTTTTAAAGTTGTTATTGTCCTTCTTTGGATTGTGTGAAGAGGAAAAATGTATCTACCTGCACCTCCATATTGGCTAGAAGTCTCTAGCTTAGAAGTCTCTGCTATAGAATATCTATATCTTATAAATCATCAGAGAATTATTGGAAAGATGTCCTGGGAAATTCTGACAATGGAGTGGAGACTCAATGAAAGGAATCACTTTCAGAACTTGGAGAATGGAAATCTAGTTCATTTTCTAAATGTAAGGCCCAGATTCCGTTGAGGATAACAGCCAAAAGTCTCTTCAGGCTCAGACGACTTAGATCACAGGTGTCAAACACAAGGCCCGTGGGCTGAATCCAACCCTCCACCGTGTTTTATCTGGCCTGGCACCTTGTTTCTGCCCAGTGGCAGAGCCAAGCTCTCGCTTAACAGTTAAGGTATAGTTACATTTATATAGTCCTAACATTATATTCAGCTCTTTAAAGGCAACCATGAGGCTAATGTGGCTCCCGGTGAAAATGAGTTTGACACCCTTGACTTAGATGGTATTCAAGAGCTTATACTTCCTTACAATGTAACTTTGATGAAGCTACCTCCCTTCTCTCATTTCAGTGCTTTTATCCTTAAAAGTAATGATTCTAATAATGGTAATAGTTATAGCAATAACTCACATAGGATTAAAATAATATAACTTATGTTTCTTAATAAAGAACTTGGGGCATACCAACATCCACCCAAAGTGTTCGTGGTGTTTGTTATTGTCATTGTTGTAATGATGTCCAGTTCAGCTCTGCTCTTCCTTGGCTATCCCTTGGGTTTTTGGCGTGTGAGACACTAGAACAGACTCCATGTAACCTGCTGGTTATTGCAAATGAGTGAGCAGACTGGGTGTTATGGACTGAATGATGGGATCTACTTCAAATTCATATGTTGAGATTTGACCTCCAATATGTTAGGAGGTGGGGCCTTTGGGAGATGATTAGGTCATGAGGGTGGATCCCTCATGAATGAGATTAGTGCTTTTATGAAAGAGAATCCAGAGAGCTCTCTGGCTCTTTTTCTGCCATGTGAGGATAAAAGACCTTGGCAGTCTGCAACCAGAAACAGGGCTTTCACCAGAACCCAATCAGGTTTGCACCTTGATCTTGGACTCCCAGCCTCCAGGAGTATGATAAATAAATGTTGGTTGCTTAGACCACCCAGTTTTTGACATTTTGTTAAAGCAGTCCAAACTGGCTAAGAGAGTTGGATTTCTAGTTACACTACTCACTGGCATTAAGAATGTAAGTCAGTAAGAGTTCCTTTCCCACAAGTTAAAATGGCTATAGTTACTTATAATAGTATGTAATTAATAGGGCTACCTTGTTGCACAACTCTATGGGGAACCATTCCCATAGAATACAAATGTGGTCTTGGAAACACTTAATTGTAGTAACATAACCTTTAGATAATGGAATACTATGGTCATTAAAAAGTCACACTTTCAAGGAATGGTGTGAGGAAATGCTATAGCTAAGAATTATGTAAGAAATGTAGGATGAAAATTTATATATGGCATGAGTCCTATTTTGTTTAAAAAATAATTGAGATTAAAAGGAATGACATCAAATGGTTAGTAGTGATTGCCAGTGATTGATGAGATTACTGTTGTCTTTTCTACTTCTCTGCATTTTGTACATTTTCAATAGCAAACAGGTGAAAAAAGAGGGTGCTCTGTTTCTCTCCATTCTCATCACTGATGGTGGGTTCTTTAGTATAATTACCCTTTGCCATTATGAAAAGTGATCAGTGTTACCGAGAGAGTTGGTGTATTAGCTTCATTCTGGATAGCGGGCATATGGAGCCTGCTGGACTCAGCCAGAGGGGCAAGTGTATTTCCCAGGACAGAGAAGGAGGGATGAGGCCTGGGAATGATGGGATTTTAAAAATCCAGGGAAAATGAGTTTTGTTTGCTTTGGCTTCTAGGAAGAAAACCAATTTCTATGCCAAGGCAAGGGTGGGATGAAAGCCCAAACCAGAAGAAACACAAAATCCAGAATTGTACAAGAGGAAGGGGAAGTAAGAGGGGAGGAAAGGGCTTTTTGCTTCCACTAGAGATGCATGCTTCAGACTAAAAGAAGACTTGATGGAGAAGGAAAGACATATTTTGCACCACCCTCTGGATTCTGGCCATGTTTGTGGTGGCCTAAGGGTCAGAACTGGCTTGTTTGGGTGGCCTGTGTCTACACTCCCTCCCTGACAGCCTGGCCCAGTGATGGCTGCATAGTATACATGCTATCTTGCATAGAGAAACAAACAAAACTGCCATATGAATCGTGATCTCTGCCCTACCAACCTGACAGGGTTGCTGGTGGATCAAAATGAGATCACATGCATGCTGGTGTTCTATAAAATGCTAATGGATGTAACAGTTAGTAATGCATTCCTGGCTGGGCTGGTGCAACATTTCATCGTAGCAGCTTAACCCAGGGTGGCAGAACGTCTTTCCTCTCAGCAGAGCCAGGTCCCTCGTTAGTGTTTTCTGGTGCTAACAGGGCTGCACTCATTCTTGACTGTTGACCTGGGGGTCAGTTCTTTGTCACTCTGAGTATTGCTGCCTTGGGAAGATGGAAACTCATTTCTCAGAGAAGCTTTGCAAAATTCTCCCAAACAGACACTGCCTGCTGCCAGACTAAGCCACTAGCTGGGGATGAGGGTGGGGCTCTGTGATGACCATTGTGCTGCAGGCAGAGGGATGAACCTATGTCTGATTGAGGAGACTTCAGGTTGGAGATGAATCATTCAAGTCAGTCTTTGTCTAAATAATGCTCTTGGAAACAGACCTTTATTCCAACTCTGGCATTTCTTCTGTAGCCTTGACATAAAATTCCAGTTCATGTGAATTTAGTATATTTCTAGGATTTTTTTCAATAATTCTTGTAAAGGAATGGGTTGACCTTTAATTTATTATCCTCATGTCACAGAGTTTAGCAGAGGTTAACCTACATCAGTTGTGGTTCAAAACCATCTGCCTTGCTTTGGAGAAGGCAGGCAATGCTTTTGGTGTCAGTTTGAAAAAAAATAAAAAATAGGAACCCAGTGGGAAAACAGGCCTCCATTGCAAAAGGCAGAGAAGGACTAGAGAGAGGAAGACTGTCCAGAAAGAAGAGGGAAACCTGAGATGTGAATCAATTTCTGAGATGTGAATCAAGATGTCAAGAATAAGCAAGATTGTGATCAGGAAAATACAAGTATTTGTGGCTCTTGATAACTTGAAAGCAGCCAAACTGAGCCCAAGTGAAAGGAAGGGCTGGAAACAGAAGTGAAAAGGCACATGAGAGAGGCAGAAAAATCTAATCAAAAACAGATTCACTGCCACATTTCATGTTCAGCATTAATCAATATGCATTTTATCTTTGCAAGATATGTGCAGATGCCACAACGCACAGTTCAGACCTTCGCTCTGCGGTGAAGCCTTGCTCTGTTACCCGACTGTAGTTACCAGCCCACAGACAATTCTGAGATAATTTTATGAGAAGGAAATTTATTGCAAGCTGGCCAGCAAGGAACACACTGGGAAGCTTTCCCAGAGCAGTGCATCCCAGACACAAAGGATCAGATCTGCCTTTATTCCAGCAAATCATGCATAAACATCAAGGTGAGCTTCGTCATCATGTGCATAGGTGGGGAACTATCTGTGCATGCACAGTTAGCAAACATGCTTATACATAACATTACAGGTTCAAAAATGGTGGAAAAATCTCCGCCCCTGGGAGGAGATTCCGTTTATAATAAGAAAAGTTCATGAGGAGGTCAGATGCTTCAACCAACCCAGGGTGATTTGAGCTGGATTAGTCCCCTGGTTCTGTTAATTGTCCTTAGCATCTCCTGGAAAAGACAGGTCTGGCAACTGGCAATGTTAGGGATGGCAAAGGTAGGTAAGAAAGTTTAATTAATTAAGTCTCAGCCCTTCTGTTAAAGTCTTAGCAAATCACAGGATGTGGTTAACACACCTTATAACAATTAAGGTGATCTAAGTGCGTTTACAGGTTACTCTAAGCAAAGTTATAAATTCTAAATAAAAGTTAGTCTATGCTAAACTATCTGCAAGGCTATGTATGTGTGAGGTTATAGCTTTCCTGGGGGCTGGTGTCAGCTGAAAAAACCTGTTTTGCCTTGGGCACTCTTGTCCAGTGCCTAATAGAAGGGCTTGGTGTCCTCCCCTGGCTTGGGACAAATATGACAGACATCCCAGCTCCAGAGTGGAGTTGCCTGAGGGCTTTGCTGAGCCTGTATCATAGCTTCAATTTCCCTCATCCAAATCCTGCCTCCTTCCTCACCTTTCAGCAGGTAATGTTCCCTAGAGCACCCCTGATCCACGTCCTGCTCATTACTTCCCATCTTAGACTCTGTTCCTTGGGCCCCCACCTGTGACAAAGTGCTCCTTGTACCTAGCTTCTAAATTCATTAAAAGGTGATGATAATGAAGATGCTAAGATTTTGATGAATGCATCTTACTTGTGTACTTCTAGATGAAAATAATAAATTGTGTGATAGGATAGAAATGGTCCTGTGAATATGTTACATGTCAAAGGGGATTTAAGGTTAGACATAAAATTAAGGTTGCTGATTAGGTGAACATAAAATAAAGAGATTACCTTGGATTATCTGGGTAGGTTCAATGTAATCACAAGGGCCCTTAGAGTTGAAAGAGAGAGGTAGGAGGGTCAGAGAAAGAGATGTGATGATAGAAGCAGGGTCAGGGAGATGCTATCTCACTGGCTTTGGCTGGGAGGGGCTGCTAGCCAAAAAATGTAGATGGCCTCTAGAAGCTGTAAAAAAAAAAGCAAGAAAATGAATTTTCCTTTAGAGCCTCCAGATGGAGTGCAGCTCTGCCAGCACCTTAATTTCAGTCCAATGAGACCCATGTTGAATCTCTACAAAAACATAAGAAAATAAACTTGTGTTGTTTTAAGCCACTAAGTGTGTAGTAATTTGTTACAACAGCAATAGAAAATTACTCCAAGTGGTATGACACTTTTCAGAAAGCTGAAGGGAAATATGAATCAAAGGCCAAAAAAATATTTCTAACTTTTTACTCCCCGAGTAGGTGCAGAAGTAAGGCCTGCCTCTGTAATTTATCATAAGGAAATAACTGAAGAAAAAAAATGAACTTCATACTTGATATTAACTATAACATTATTTCCATACTGCCTGTGGGTAGAATATTAGATAGCTGAGTCTTGGAAGCCAAGTTAAATTTGACTTTGTCAAGCATTACAGAGCCAACAGGTTTGGGGGTATTGTGGGTTGGGGACAGTCTCTAGAACTTCTCAAATTCTCTAGTGAGTACACCTACACAGGTCTGGACAGTCTGTTTATTTCAAAACTGGAGGTCCTGGAGAATATTAAAGCAATTGAAAAAGACAAACTTTTTTCCTCTTAAGACTTCAAGGATTCTCTGACTCATTTGAGGAGTTTTCACCAACTTTCTATTTTGTGATTTTCCTTCACTAGACCTGACTACTCCCCAAATAGGTCCTTATTTTTGAAAATGCAGGGTACCTTTTGGCCTTAGATCAGCAGGAATAAGAACTGAAATGATGCATAATTAATTGCTTTGCACATCAATATCAATCTGCAATATTGACTGCTTAAATATTTCAGAACCAATGTTTTTATTTATCTATAGGTGTGTGTGTACATATAGGTAATATAACTATGTATTTAAAAATAATCCAAACCACTAAATCTTTTCCCTGTGTCTAGTATCCAACTTTTGAGAAGGCCAACTAAACTGCCACAAAAATGGGGAAGAAATAAAGGTAAAATTAAATGGAGGGGTTATTCATGTGGGAGGGGGGGAGTGTCTTCATGGTGGCTTATAGTGGTCTAATTCAAGTGTCTGATGAGATACCAAGTATTGATCTTTCCTCTTTTTAAAGTTTCATCCAGCAAATTTCCACTTTAGGGCCTCCCCTGTCACTCCCTAGAATCTTAACTGGTGTACACTAAGATCTGAGAACCACTGCTTTACTGTTAAAAAGATGGGCTCTCAGGTTTGATCCACAAAAGATCTGGAGTCAACACACCTGAGGTTGGGTGTAGGAATCTACTTTTTATCAGGAACTCCAGGATATTCAGATTTAGGTAGTGTGTGTCCTTCAGTTTACAAAACTCTGCCCTTCTCAAATCCCAAAACAATCTTACCTGTAGGATTCCTTTGTGAAAGCTGCTGATGAATTGACCTCCACCATAAATAGACAGTTGGAGATGTTCCCCTCTAGGGCATTGCATGGGTTAAGCCACATCATAAATGAAGTCTTGGTTGCAAGTCAAACATTTATTCCCCGTGTGGAATAGGAGAGAGCCTCTTTTCTATCAAACCTCATCATGACACACGTTGGACTGGTGCCGATGAAAAGTGATTGCACTCAGTGAGATTTTTATTATATGATTTCAATTAACAAAGATGAGAGAAAAATCCAATTAAATTCCAGAAAGGAATGACAGAGAGGGATCGTAATGGAGCCATATTGTTCCAAGCAGGTTCCCCTGCCAGAGCAGAGGCCTGGACAGAGTTAACTTATTGGCAGAGAGCTGGAGATGGAGGAAAAATGGCCAGGAGACCAGGAAGCAGGGACTGTGGCCACTCACAGAAGGGAGTGACTGAGTTCTGAAAGACACCGGCAAAGGGTCAACATGTTTTAAAAAATGATGAGATTCAAAAACTTAATTTTTAAAAATGACTTTAATATAATACAGATTCTGCCTTTTCAGTCTGGAAAGACAAGGGCTAAGAATGGAGTGTCCTGAACTATTAAACTCATTGTAACAGGAAAATAAGTGGTTGCTGAGCACTGACAGAGGGATCTGTGGGTGGAGCTGGAATTTCTGACTTATTAAGGAGGGAAATTAGTAATGAGAATGATAATGGAGATGATGAAGAGTAAGAGAATGATGGCAATAGTTTACACCTGTGATAGGTACACTTGTCAATGGATGGGGATTGAATTGGGGACTCTGGATGCTATAGGACAATAGGACTCTGTGTTTATGCCATGAGAATAAAAAGGCTCTTGGGACATGAGGTTATATGAAGAAGGGCATTACTGGAGAGCACATCCTGGCACCTGGAAGGTTTCACCGGGCCTGGAACATCAGCACTGGTGGAGTCTGGGTAAGGACCTGTGGTACCACATGAGGATGGGTCTTGGTGCTTCCATTGAGAATTGCAGGAGTCAGGAAGGTACAAAACCTGTTGTAGGTGGTAACTTTGGGACTTTGGAGAGGAGAGAACTTGAGCATATCTTCTTTCTGGAAAGTGGGTCTGGGGAACTGCTCTGTGATCATTGCTGGTTCTGTAGCCCTAGAAGATGAAGAGAATCTCAGGCTTGGTGGAAGATCCACTTGAATGTCTAAGTCAACCTGAGTAACAGCTAGCATCTCTCTAGTGCCTTGAGGTGCATATCCTTGATCTCATTGGTTTTGCACTTATCATAAAAGCACATTTCTAAACAAAGTACTGGATTCACATTGCAAAACAATTCAAGTTATACACAGGGCTTATAATAAAAAAGCAATTATCCTCTCTCCAGCCCCTGCCACTGCTGAATCTTTATATTTAGAGCCAACTGTTCTTTTGGCTATTTCTCCTGGATCTGGAACATCACCTGATGTTTAGAGATGCCAGTTGCAGTAACATATTATATGGAAACACTGAGCCCAATACAAACAAGATCCATCAGACACTGAATACTTTCTCTGATAAGGACAGAAAGAATGGGCTTCAGCAAAGCAAGGACTCTGCTCTTAATATGAATTTCTGATTTCTGGGTGTAACAAAATTTTTCTTGATTGTGATAGTAATGACATACATAGTCATAATAAGTGTAGTAATAATAATAGAACAAGTATTGACTGAGCACTTAGTAGGAATCAGAAGAACCTGGCTAAGTAATTTACAGAGATCCCCTCCACCCCTTTTTGAGCCTATAAGACTTATTAGAGACTACATTTTTCATATGAGAGAATTCAAGCACAGAGGGATTAGATACATTCCCATGATCACTCTGGTTGATCACAGAGTCAGGATTTGAGCTCCTGAATTCTGACTTTTAAGCGTATACTTTCATTTTCTTTTACCGCTCCTCCCTGACAAATGGAGAAATTAGGAGTGTGAGAATTCAAGTGATAAACCTTTGGGCATGTCATTGCTGGGGGGGATGGTAGTAATCGAGTTAATTTTAGAACCAAAGTCTTCAGATTCCAAACCCTGGGTCCTATCCAACATACTCTCCTCATAGCCTATTCTCTGAACCACTGCATTTGATCCAGAAGAACTTCTGAAGAATCCAAGGAAATTAAAGAATGAAGTCTGAGCCTCTGGCCCCTCCCTGGTGTACTTAAGTAAGCTGCAGAGAAGGCCAGGCCATTTATTTTCAGGAACAGCCTAATGATCACCCAGCAAGTCTAGTTACAGATGTGGTTCATCAGGCCACCTGTATATACTAGTGCAAAAAGCTCACAGTCCGTCTCAGGCTGATGGATTGCCCAAGTTATTAATACGGAAAAGGAGAGAGATTTACTTTCGGTAGCGGAATTAAGGTGCTTCAGTGCACCCTGGACCAGTTGTTTTAAAATAACAGGGGACCGAGTTTCTCTTGGAAAAGGACTTCATTTTTATTGAAAACCTACCACCTTCAAATGGCCGGAAAGTTGAAGAACTATAAAACTGTCAAACAGCCCCATTATTAAAAGCTTTATTTGACAAATCTTCTACTGCTGGGGTAACTCGTGCGTTTTCCCTCCTCTCTCACAAGAAATAAAACCACTCACTTATGCAAACTGCTGACAAGGAATGGAAACAAATGGACTTCAAAACATGAACAGAGACAGCCTAGCCCCTCCCCACAGCCTAATGGGCAGTAGAGCCATTCATAAATCCAGGGCTGCTCAGACACAATGGTGGTTCCACAACTTCTTGTCTTACTGGGTTCAGAGCTGAGGAAAATGTCCTTGTTTCTAAAGGCTCTGTGTCAGTGGAAGTGGTTAAAGAGCAGGAAGAGGTATTTTACTAATACAGTTTTCTGTTGCTGCATTCCAAGTATTAAAACATTCACCTCTATTATCTCAAGGGTTGTGTGGATCTGGTATGCAGAAACAACTTGGATGGGTCCTTTGATTAAGATCTCATGAGGCTGCAATTGGGAGGCTCAGCTGGAGAAGGGTTGATTTCCCTGTGTGTATGGTTGTCGGCAGCATTCAGTTCAATTTCTTTGTACCATAGCTTAAATGTTTTCCCTGCCCCCCGCCTATTGTTGAGAGGCCACCCTCAGCTCCTCAGCATGAAGTTTCTTGCCACATGAACTTGTTGAACACAGCCACTTACTTAATCAAGCCAGAAAGAAGAGTCAGTGAGTGAGATGGAGTCTTACATAATGTAATGTAGTTGTGAAAGGGAGTCTATCAGCTTTGCCGTATTCAATTGGTTAGAAACAAATCACAGTCCTGCCCACAGTCATGGAGGGGGGATTATGTCAGGGTGTGAATATTAGAAGGTAGAGATAATGGGGTGAGGATAACCTTAGAGTCTGCTCACCATACCTCCCAAGCCCACTGATATAATTCTAGCACAAAGTAAATGCCATTGACTTTTTAGGTGGCTTGAGTTGTTTTACCTGAAATAATAAATAATCATTTAGGTTTCACAAACACTAGAACAATCTCATGGACTTTGTAATTTTGAAGGTGATCATTCTAGTGTTTGAATCCTGGCTCTACCACTTGCAAGCTGTGGAACTGAGGGCAAATATAAAAATGGCCTCTGTTCTGATCTTCTTTCTTATCTGCAAAATGTAGATAACTTATCTAGCTGCTGTGAGCACACACAATGAATGTAAAAGGCTTAGTGAAAGGGTCATATGTGCAAAACAGTGCATAATGTGCTAATTTTCTTACTGCCTTTAGAATATTTAGTCAACTGAGCTATCTCAGATTGGCCATTTTCTTCCTTAACCCCCTCTCAATTTAGGATTTTGTTGGGATAGAACAGTGGAAACAGAAGAGTCTTAATTGTGAGCCCAGTGACCTTGCTTAGATGAAGATAATGGGTAGGTACTGGGATAAGGCTAGGCCAGCTGGGATGAGGAGAGAAGGCATGTTCATGGGGAGATGTTCTCTGTCACTGGGAATGTTTCTCTGTGATCACAATTCTAAGATCTTCCATCTTTCCTCCTAGGGGATCTGGCTCTCTGCTTGCTGCAAACTAATTGTTATGATCCCATGGGTAGAAAGTATTTTGATGCATTAACCCATAATGCAGTATATGTGTATTATTGTAGTTAAATATACATAATGTAAAATTTACTATTTCAACCATTTTTAAGTATACAGCTCTGTAACATTCAGTGCATTCACATTCTTTTGCAACTGATGCCACCATCTCCAAAACTCTTTTCATCATCCCAAATTATGTCCCTATTAGACATTAACTCCCATTTCTCCTCCCCCAGCCCCTGGCAACTATCATTCTACTTTCTGTCTTTATTACTTTGACTGCTCTAAAAACCTCATACAAGTAGAACCATAAAATATTTGTCCTTTAGTGACTGGCTTCTTTCACTTAACATAATTACTTAAGATTCATCCATGTTGTAGTATGTGTCAAAATTTCCTTCCTATTTAACTTGAAAAATACTCCTCTGTGTCTGTGTCCATTACACTTTGTTTACCCACTCATCTGTTGATGGACACTTGGGTTGCTTCCCCCTTTTGGCTATTGTGAATAATACTACAGTGTTCATGGGTGAACAAGTATATGTTAGTCCCTGCTTTTACTTCTTCAGGGTACATACCCAGAAGTGTAATTGCTAGATTATATGCTAATCCTGTGTTTGTTTTTTGAGAAACTGCCATAGTGTTTTCTACAGCAGCTGTACCATTTTAAATTCCCTTCAGCAACACATGAGAGTTCAAATTTCTCTACATCCTTGTGGTTTTGATTTGCATTTCCCTAATGACTAGTTTTGTTGAGTGTCTTTTCATGTATGTATTTATATTTTAATAAAGAATTTAGGAAGACTTCCTAGTGGAATTTCAGGCAGTGATAAGGGAAAGACAATTCAGACAGTGGGACCTCCCCAGTTCTAAACACGCTAGTGTCCAGAAGGGCACATGATGTCTGTTTTTTGCCTGCATGAGGTCATTCCTGATGCTTCAGGCTCTGAACATTCCCCAGTATAAGCTCTTCTCATTCATCTTGGTTATCAAGTGATATCCCACCTACAAAGTCTGCTGAGGAAAGCACAGCCAGCTGCCATCTCTTTAATATTTAGAAATCTGCCTTAATAAATCCCAGCTCATCCTGCATGTTGCTATCTGCATTCATGGTCTCCAGTTTTCTGGGAATTCAGTGGGATGGTTTCTTATCTGTTAGCTTGTCAGAAACAGGCGTGAGGACAATCAAATGTTCATCTATTCACATCTGGTGTTCTGCGGGGAGCAGCGTTTAGACCCCTACCGTGTTTAACTGTATAAATGGTTTCTATCTATCATCTAAATCAGAACTGCTTATGTGCAGAGCAAACTGCATCAGATAGAGAGTTTCATAGGATTGGTATTGGGAGGGAGCAGGATATCTGTCCAATTCGAGCATTGGGAACTTGGAGAATTCTCCTTTTTTACTTTTTCTATCCTGATTCCTAGTTGAAGTTTAATCATTGCACTGTGTGATGCATGTTCATGTGTGTGTGCACGCATGTGTGCATCCATTCATGTATGCATCTTTGTATCCTGCAGCCTGCATCTTGTCATACATAATCTTTCATGTGTGTTTACATGTTTCTTGGTGAATGTGCTTATGCATGGTTTTATGGTGTCTGTATGTCATGCTGTGTTTATTTGTGAGGTCTGCTTGTCTTTGTGTCTCTTTGTGCAGGTACTCGTCTGCATATCTGTGTGTGCCTGTCATTGGCTGTATCTGTGTGTCTACCTCTGCATATGGGTTTAGTATGTCTGTTCATGTCACGTGAGTCTTTACCCTTTCCACATTACCCCTCTTCTTCAGTGGACAGAGGCAGGCCATCCATTTTCAAGTTGGAGGACAATTATTGGCTTGGACTGTGATGGTAACAAGCAGCTGTCCTTGTGATGTGTCTGAGGCTTGATTTGCAGTGCCTCCTGGGACAGGTCCCACCCTCAGCTCTGTGTAGCCATGTGCTGAAAGCAATGTAATGGGGGCAGAATATCTGTGTTGAATTCAATGCCTCCTTCCTTTCTCCTGCTAATGAGGTGTGCACACAGGTACCTCCACAATCATGTTTATTGGTACCCACAAAAGAAGGTGCTTTGAGGTGGTGGGACTGAAACAACTTTAATTCTCCTGTGAGTTCCAGGTGTCTCCCGGCCTCGAAATTTCCTTGTTTCCTGGATAAGCAGCACTGTTTGGTCAGTTGTGCAAGTTCCTGTCTCCCTGTTAACCAGCTTTCCCTCTGCTCTACTCTGGTTTTCTCTCTGAGCTTCTAAGGAAGGCTCATCATTGCACCTTATCCTGTCATCAAGGATGGTGACAGCATTAATCATTATCACCACCACCACCATATCATCATTGTCATCTGCTTCTCAGGTTTACATGGCCCTTTAAGGAATACAAAGTCCTAGGACTTTACACACATTACTTCCTTCAGTCGAAAAGTTTAACCCATGACAGATGTAAAATAATTTCCATTGGTATTGACTGAGAAAACACAGAGTCAGATATTGTACCATGCTAAACCATTTATGTTAGGTAAACTACTTCATATGTACCACAACCCGAGGGAGTACATATTGTTACCATCTCCATTTAACAGACAAGAAAATGGATACCAAGAGAAGTGAAGCAATATGAGGTCATCTAGCCTGTAAGAGGTAGAGCTAGGAAAAGAACACAGATGTTTTGGATGCAGAGCCCATTGCTTTTAATAGCACTCAGCAGAGACTCTGTGATCTGGCCATGCTCCTGGGTTGTAGCTGGTCTTCCCCTTGACTTGTCTGGGACCAAAGACACTGAATGTTGTCTTAGCTTTGGAGGTACCTGGGCTGCTTACCTGGCAAAACACTCTCTCCAAATGCTTCCCTGTTCTTTCAGATTGACTGCTGAAGTGCGTGTGTGCACGCATGTGCACACACACACACACACACACACACTCTGCCAGAGGTCTGAACCAGGAATTTCGGTATAATTTTTTTAATCCTCTTTTCTCCTACCTCCCATCTGACATGTTACTGAATCCTGCCAGCTCCATCTTCACACTGTATTGAGAATCAACCCCACTACCATCATCGTCATCTCTCTTCTTGGATATTGCAATAGCCTCCTAATTGGTCACCTTGGTTCTGCTATTCCCTCCATTATTCATTCTCCATACAGAAGCCAGTGTGGCCATTAATATTGTACTAAAGCATCAAGTCAGGTCACGCCACTTCTCTCCTCCAAGCCCTCAATGGCTTCCATCTCACCCGGAGTAGAAGCCAAACTTCTTCCTGCAAGAACCAAATGATCTGACTCATGTCACCTCTCTGCTCATTAGCCATTACTTCCTCCTCCCCATTCTTGTTCCAGCCACATAGATCTCACTCATCCTCAGCCAGGAACACAAACATGCTGTGGTTCTGCCCTTGTTTTGGTCTGCACTGCCTTCCCCTGTACCCACCGGGCTGCCTCTCTCCTCACTTTCTTCACTCAATAGTAAAGTAACCTGCCCTAAAATTTTAACTGCTCTTCACCAGTTCAAAGCCTGATACTTTACTTTCTTTTCCCTTAGCACTAATAACTGACATATAGGACTATACATTTTGTGTATTTACCTTGTTTGTTTTCTGTCTTCCTGATAGCAGGGGCATAGTGATTTTTGTCTGTTGGTTATTGCTATGTACTTGGCACACAGTAGAAGCTTAGTTTGTATTTGCTGAATAAAATTATGTATGGCAACACATGCATGTAATACACATTTATTTATTTTTCAGTATTTTTATGGGTTTATTTGAGCCAAACTGATGACATATGCCGGTGAGCAAGATCTCAAGTGCTCTCCTGTAATGCAAATTTAATAAGTGTAGGAGGGTAAACTTTCTTCCTCACTACTGGCCTTTAGCCATGCACTCTCACTCTCAGAAAGCAACTGCTGTGTCTGATTATCCTGTATCCTTCCAGAGATATTCTATACAGACAAGCATCTGTGTGTCTGTGTCTCTATGCCTGTCTCTGTCTTTATCCTTATCCCTGTACCTATCCCTGTCCTTGTCTCTATCTCTATATCTATCTCTATGTCTCTCTATCTCTATGTCTCTCTATCTCTATCTCTCTATCTCTTGTCTATCTCTACCTCTTGTCTATGTTTGTATCTCATATATCTGTAGCAACATCATACATTGCTGTTTTTCATCCCCCCTTTTTTTTACCTAATATCTTGGCAATCCTTTCACATCTGGACATGAAGCATACTTCAATCTTTTGAATGCCTGCCTATTGTGTACTTGTACAAGTGTGCATATATTACCTCTCTAGTCTGCTAGTGATGGACTTTTGGTCAGTTCCCAATATTTGGCTGTTGCAGACATGACTACAATGAATAACACAGTGCTTGCATCATTTCTCACAAATGCAAGTGTGTCTGTGGGATGGATTCCTAGAAATGAAATGATGTTGGCTCGCTTAAAACAAAAATCAATGCTTGGCAAGTTCAGCTTTCTCGAGAGGAATGTTCATGGCAATGCTGATCCAGAGGGTAATGGTGCTAGTGTGTTTTATAATGTCAGAATTTAAAATCGACTCATTATACAGTTAATGGAGAACTCACAATGACTGCTAAATCGGAAACCCAGCCCTACAACCCCCTTGCTGGCCTCCACCTTGAGAAGGTGCTGTGAGTCTCAGGGGCATAAAGGGCAGAGAGTTTCATGGGATGATTTTCTGTTAATAGTAGCATAAGGCCCAATTATCTTTAAAAGCAGCCCTGAGGTCAGGATTTATCTTCCATATGCTAAAAGTCTCTAATTGTGACTTCGTCTATTGTCTCAGAGGTTATTTTTCCTCTGCTTGTGCTGCAGGATTTGGGTGGGTAGTGTGGGGTGTGGTTCATAGGACTGTTTTCCATAGCAAGACACAAAGGAGAGAAAGGAAAACTCAGAACACTAGCTATGCGTAGGCATTGAGTGAACTTCTGGACATTATAGTTTTCCTTTCTGTAAAATGGGGATAATAATATCTGCCTCTCATGGGCCTGTTCTGATGATTTAATTTATTCATGCCTTAATTTGTTAAAAAAAATGTTTACTAAATACCAACCATATGTGAATTTCAGGGAATGGAGACAAAATTCACAAAATTCCTTGCCTTAGTACTTATTATTAACCTGTGAAATGCTCTGAATTGTGCTGGGCTCCTAGTGGGGGATCTCTGCATGAGAATGTCTGGCATTTATCCTCAACAGAGGGTAGAGAGACTCTCATTCTATTTGGAAGATTTGGAGCAGAAGAATGATGAGGACATGGGTTTTCATGAAGGGAAGGGGTTTGGGTGCTAAGACTCTCCCAGCCAAAGGGACAGCATGGGAAAAGATGTGAAGAAGGGAGGATATTAGGGTGTTTGCAAAAGTGAAGGATCTGGTCCAAATGAAGTGTGAAGGGTACCTCTCCCACTCTGACATTGTACTGGTTCCCAGATCTCTAAGTTCTTCCTAGCTATAGTTAAGGATAGATTCCATGGCTCACAGCCTGATTTCCTGTTTCCTAATGTGCAGTTCTTTCCTCACTCTTACCTCAGCCTGAGTATTTCTGACCCATTGTTCCCACGTCCTTCTATGCTTCATTCTCTGTAAGACCCTGTGTATTTCCTCCACCCCTTCCCATTCTATGACCTGGTATTTCAGCTAAGTAACCCATGATAGGCCAACTTCGGCTCATGTGTGTTCTTTGTCTGTTCCCTTATGGTTTTTAATCATTCTCTTTTGATTTGATAAATGAGTCTTGGCTTCTCACCATTTTTCCTGAAGACCCAGGGTAAAAAAACATCCTTTCCGGTAGTGATTGCAGTTGTGAGGGAAAAATGAGCCTCCTCTATAGTCAATAAATCACTTTGTCACCTTAATCTTTTATTGATCTCAATAAAAGTTGTATCTTGTTTCTTAACAAAAATCCACCAGGGAAGACATCCGTACAGGTAGGGGCATGATGGAAGTAGTGGTCAGGCCATCACCTCCCATTGTTATTTATGGGAGAGCAATGGATTTGAGGGGCCAAGGTGGGGGAGAGGCAAGAGAGTAAAAAACTATTCTTGCAAGTGATGCATCATATTTTAAGAGACACACTTGACTCCAGGTAGCCTACTCACACACAAGACTCTGAAGCTGTATTTTATGCAGACTTTTATAAACAGATCATAAACATTCTGCTTCTCCAAGTCAGAAGGGAAAGTCTCTTTCTTCCTTGCAAGTAATACATCTATGCAGTGAGTTAAATTTAGAATATAGCAATCATTGTGCTTGGACTTGGCTTGATGAGGAATGAGTAATATTTCAACATGGCTTGGAATCAAGCTTTCTTTAAGTTTTGGGATAAATATATTTTCCCATCTACATTGATTGGTTGCCTCTTCCATGCTCTTAACCGGGGACCTGGTATGCAACCCAGACATGTGCCCTGACTAGGAATAGAACTGGAGACCTTTCAGTCTATGGGAAACACCCAACCCATTGAGCCATACTAGTCAGGGCTTGGAACCAATTTTTATCCTCACCAAATATCCTGTGATTTCCTTTGTCATCACATTATCCCACTTTACTGTATGAATCAGGCAAATTCTCTGAGTTCATGGAATTTACATTTATAGGTGAAGCAATATACAACTAAAACACAAAACTTGTCATATAGTAGGTGCTTGAAACATGGACATCCAAGTTTGTTTGTTTCCTTCATCTGGTTGATGGTTGTCCCAGTGCTTGTGGGTGCAAATTATGTGTGTGGGTACTAAGAATCCATGGCTCATAGCTTCTTTTTGAGAGAGAGAGGAACATCGATGTGGGAGAGAAATGTGGATCAGTTGCCTCTTGTATGCACCCCAATCAGGGATTGAACCTGCAACCTAGGTATGTGCTGTGACTGGGAGCAAACCTGCAAACTTTGGTGTATGGGATGACACTCGCACCGACTGAGCCACCTTGGCAGGGCAAGGACCCATAACTCTTAAAGGAAAGATATGAACCAAATAATCTTCAAAAAAAGTTTTAACTCTAGGTATAATAGTAGCTAAGATTAACTGAGTGCTTTCACTGTGCCAAACATCATGGGATCTTCTTAATAATTGGGGGAATTTATTGTGTGCTTGTTATGTGCCAAGCACATAGTACTTGCTAGGAACTTGTCATATATACATCTTTTAGTATTCATAAGGATGCAGGTACCGATTCTTGTTTTACCAAAGAGGAAACAATGTCCATAGAGGTTAAGAAGCATGTCCAACATCCCCCATTGGAAATGGCAGAGTCAATTGAAGAGCCCAGGCAGCCTGGCTCCCAGTCCATTCTCCTCATCACTTCACTCTTCTTCATCCTATATTTTATTAGCCTAATTCTCCCAAAGTTAAAAACCTTATTCATATTAGTTCATGCACTTGCCTGTCATCTTTAATATCTAAACCAGGAATGAGATATGTTCTGGCATTAATTTGGCCACTCTAGGATATTGGATAGGAACATGTTTACAACTTAAAGTCTGATCTTTAATCAACTAGACCTTACAGTCCATGAGCACTGGCTGAGTCCTTATAACTGGGTTTCAGTGTGGATGTTACTTAACCATGTTTGAATGTGAGGAGAAGAGATTCTCCAGCAGGACCTACTCAAACACCAATTAAAGGGAAGATCCAACAAGCCCCCCAATACAATGCTCTCACTGGACAGCATTATCTCCTCTTATCTCTTCTCTGTCTACTGGGGAAAGATGGGATGAGTAAATTAATTAATGCATGTCACCTGGGATATGCCAGATAACAGGGAAATGATGCCAGAAGAATTTTGGTTATCTTTTTCTACTCATCCATATGCAGGGATTTATCCACTTGCAGATTGTAGAAAGCCCAGGCCTGCACACATTTGGAGAAATATAAAGTGCTACATAAAACAAAGGGGATTGTTAGTAAAACAGAAGCAGTGCTAATTGCGCCTGTGAGAGCAGCATAAATAAAACAATACATGTACTAGAAAATTCATTTATGATGCTTAGATTTTACAAAATTGGCTTTTCCACAAAGGTAAAGAAAAAGAATAAGAATAGAATTACTAGAATTACATCTTTTAAAAATTTATTCAGACGGATGCTAATGGAATCAATGATTTTCAGTGTCTTATTCATTTTTTTCATTCAACAAATATTTGCTGAAGGCCTGCTCTATGCTAACCCATGTGCTTGGTGCTGATGATAATGAAGAAGAATCTCTAGCCCTTTTCCTCAAGGGGTTACAGTGTAAGTGCCCAAGTCAATATTTAGGGCAGTGGTTCTCACTGAGCAGGGCATGTGGGCAAAAAGGAATTTAATACTATCTGGAGACATGTTTGATTTGCAACTAGGGAGAGTATGCTACCTAGTAAGTTGGGAGTCCTGGGATGCTGCTAAACATCCTACAGTGTGCAGGACAAGCCCCCACAACAAAGAATTATTTGGCCTCAAATTCTAGTTGTGCCAATATTGAGAAACCCTACTACAGAGTGTTAATGAGTTCTAATATATTAGGCACATGCAAGTTCTACAGCAGCACAGAAAGAGCAACTAAACCAGCCTCTGGCACTGGGAAAGTTTTTAGGAAGAATGTGACATTGGAATTTTGACTTGATAGACTAATCAAAGCCTACTTAGTATGGAGGGAGAGGAAGGACGTTCACAGCAAGATGAACAGGATGTGCAAAGGCCTAGGGGCACACAAGTTAGATTCAGCAAATGATGATAGTTTTAAGAAGGTTGAAGCTGTTTGTGTTTGTGCATGTGTATGTTGAGACAAAGCCAATGGGACAAAATTGTGAAAGACATCACTGTTAGATCAGGGATTGGCAAACTATATCCCAAGGATCAAATCCAGCCTGCTGCCTGTTTTTGAGTGACTCATTAGCTATGAATGGTTTTCACATATTTAAACATTTTAATAAAAATCCAAAGTAAGATAATATTTTATGACATGTGAAAATGATATGCAATTCAAATTTCAGTGTTTATAAATTAAGTTTATTGGCAAATGGCCACATTCATTTATTTATTGTCTATGGATACTTTCACATTACAACACCCAAGTTGAGTAGTGGTGGCAGAGACCGTATGGCTTGCAAAGCCTAAAATATTTACTATCTGGCTCTTTACAGAAAGTTTGCTAAAGCCTGAGTTAGAGACTAGAGTGATCACATTACAGAAATCTATATCACATCTTCCAGGTTTGGAAGATGACCTGGAAGTTTAGCAGTTTAGATGAAAACTATTGTTATCCAAGTAAGATTGTTCTTAAGGTACTATATCAGTTAAGTATATTCTAGGCTATGCTGTAGTAACAGGAGAGCCTGCAAGTTTCAGTGAGTTTCAAGGCTGGTTTCTCTCGTGCAGTACATGTATTAGGGTAATGTACCAGTCAGGACATGCTAGGTTGTGCTGTGGTAACAAATGAGCCCTCAAATCTCAGTGGCTTTCAAGGCTAGTTTCTCATTCAAAATACATGTCCATCATCATCTGGCTGGGGTTCTTCTCCATTCCGTCCTCACTCCTGGATCCAGGCTGAGAGAGACTTTATTGGGAACATTTCAGCTGTTGTAGCAGAGATGAAAGTAGACATAGTGAATCACAAACTGGCTCTAAAAGGTATTTCCTGAGGGAGACAAACCAGGCTTCTGCTCATCATTTATAAGCCAAAGCAGGTCTTGTGGTACCTCCAGGGCTAAACTGGGCAGGCATGCAGAATTGCCCTAGAAGCATGGACACCAGAGGCAGTGGAAGAATTAACAGAGAAGAGGAGACTGGTCCTCTTGCCATTTCAGAGAGAAATCTGGATTGGAAAGAGGAGGGAGAGGGCAGAGCCTAGGGAACATCCTGCTTTCTTTTCCTTTTTTGAATTAAATATTTTATTGTTGCTCTATTACAGTTGTCCCATTTTTTCCTGCCCCCTTTGTTCTCCTCCACCCAGCCCCACCTCTGCTCCCATAGTTAATCCCCACCCTGTTGTCCATGTCCATGGGTCATTCATACATGTTCTTTAACTAGGTCCTACCCCTTCTTCCTGTCCTTATTTCCCTCTATCCTCCCATCTGGTCACTCTCAGTCTGTTCCATGTTTCCATGCCTCTGGTTCTATTTTTGCTCATTTGTTTGTTTTGTTCAGTAGGTTCCTTTTATAGGTGAGATCATATGGTATTTGTCTTTCAGTGACTAGCTTATTTCACTTAGCATAATACTCTCCAATTATAACCATGCTATCACGAAAGGTAGGAGTTCCTTCTTTCAGCTGTGTAGTATTCCATTGTGTAAATGTACCACAGTTTTTTGATCCACTCACTTGCTGATGGGCACTTAGGTTGCTTCCAGAACATGGCTATTATAAATTGTGCTGCTATGAACATAGAGGTGTATATGTTCTCTTGGATTGGTGTTTCAATATTCTTAGGATATAATCCCAGAAGTGGAATCACTGGGTCAAAAGGCAGTTCCATTTATAGTTTTTTAAGGAAATTCCATACTGTTTTCCACAGTAACTGCAACAGTCTGCATTTCCACCAACAGTGCACCAGGGTTCTCTTTTCTTCACAACCTCACCAGCCTTCGTTGTTTGTTGATTTATTAAGTGATGGCCATTCTGACTGGTGTGAGAGTAACTCATTGTGGTTTTAATTTGCATCTCTCTGCTGGCCAGTGATGTTGAGCATCCTTTCATAAATCTATGGGCCCTCTGTATGTCTATGGAAAAATGTCTATTCAGAAACTTTGCCCATTTTTTAATCGGATTGTTTGTCTTCCTGGTGTTGAGTCATATGAGTTCTTTATATATTTTGGGGATCTAACCCTTGTCCTAGGTATCATTGGCAAATACATTTTCCCATATGGTTGGATCCTTTTTTATTTCAATGATGGTTTCTTTAGCCATGCAAAGCTTTTTAATTTGATGCAGTCCCATTAGTTTATTTTTTCCTTTATTTCCCTTGCCCTAGGAGATATATCAGCAAAATATTGCTGAGTGTGATATCTGAAATTTTCCTGTATATATTTTCCTTTAGGGCTTTTATGGTGTCATGACTAATATTTAAGTCTTTTATCCATGTTGAGCCTGTTGTGGTGTATGGTGGTGTAGTTTCATTTTTTTTTTGTATGTACCTGTCCAGTTCTCCCAACATCATTTATCAAAGAAGCTATTTTTACTCCATTTTGTGCTCCTACCCCCTTTGTCAAATATTAATTTGTATTGACCAGAAAGACATAGGTTTATTTTTGGGTTTTCTATTCTGTTCCATTGATCTATGTGTCTGTTCTTATGCCTGTATCAGACTGCTGTGATTACAGTGGCCTTGTAGTTTGATAGGGAACATCCTGATTTCCACCTTTGAAGCTTTGGTGAGTGGCGATTAGTTTCACTGAGATGGGCAACCCAAGAGGAGATATTGGGAAATAAGATGGTAGATTCATTCGGGGCATGGTGAACTTAGGATGCCTGTGGGACAATGAGGTGAGGGTGCTTCATGAAGCTGCTGGGGAAGTAGGTGTGAATAATCCTAAAACAGATACAAGGAGGTGGAGATTACCATTAATCTTATTTCACCTCATGGCTGTAGAAAGTCTTCCTTTGTCTAAATTAAGCAACAAGGTAAGCAATATGCTTAGCACAGTGCTTTTCACAGAGTAAGGTATCATTAATGATGTCAACAATTTTTATTTTTCTTGTGAACCAAGCAAAACCATGATTTGTCTTGCCTAACTTGGCCTAGGTGATCATTCTAATAAAATCACTGGACAATACACACATCTTGATTGTTTCCTCCTGATCTGGAGCTGTTGTTATTAAGCACATACACCTTACTAAATTATAAAGTCATACTCAGTCCACAGCCATTCCCATGTTTAGTTGGGACCATGATGCTATTAACATAGACCAAATTTCTGAATAATTTGAATTCTCTTAAGAGTTGTATCTTTCCAGCATAGTAAACAGTGGGCTAACTGCTACCACCATGTGTTTGATAACTCCAAAACTTTGGGGTTAGCTAATGTTCAGGAACCCGGTTGCAAAGACCATCTATTCTTCCTATCTCCTAATAGGTTGAGGAAAGAAATTCACAGAAGCCCAAGTTGTAACACTGTTTTGTTACCTTAGGAAGGGCAGGTTTCACCTCTGATGGAAATAAGTTAAACAATCAAAGTTAAAAGTAGAAATCAATATTGATTTCAGTTTTCTGAAGGTAGTCAACTTGGGGGAAAACACCATTCATCCATTCCTTCATTCAATAAATAGTTGAGTTACCACTATATCCCAAGCCACTGTTGTAGGATTTGGAGAAGTGTGGTGAATGAGACAAGTTCTCTGTTCTTGCTTTCTGGAGGGGGAGATAAACAATAATTGATAAATACATAAATATGTAACACAATGTTAGGTTATGATGACTTTAATAAAGAGTAAAAACAAAGGAGAACAAAGGGTTTGTGTGATGTGGGAAGTGGTGGGTATCTCCATGTAGTGTCTACATGTCTCTGTGTTACTTTAAACAGGATGACCAGGAAAGCTCTTGCTGAGGCTATACCACTTAGGTAGAAGTCTGAATGGAGAGGGATTGAACTCTGCTGAAATTTGGGGTAGAATTACTCCAGTCAGAGGGAAGAAAATGTTCAAAGGTCCTGGGGTAAGAAATTGATTGGCATCCTCGGAGAGTAACAGACAGATCCATGTAACTGGGACAGACTGAGCTGAAGGAGAGTGCTAGAAGGTGAGTTCATGAAGCATACCAGGGAGTAAGTAGGTCAGGGGAAGGAGCCTGGTTTGATGAAGGTTGATGGGAAGAGACCAAAGCATTGGAAACAGGGGAGTGACATGATCTGATTCTCATTTCAGAAGGACCACCTGCTTTGACTCTTCTGTAGGGAGGTGATTGTAGAATGGCAAAGGTGAAAACAGGGAGGCCAGTTATTATGGCTATTGTGGATGTCCAATGATGAAGGTCATTGTGGAAGAGGCAAAAAGTATATTTTTTTTGGGGGGGGGAAGTACTATTTGGGGATATATTTTGAAGTTATAGCAAATAGAATTTTCTGAGGGATTGCATGTGGCATGTGGGATAAAGAGGAGTATCAAAACTGACTCCATGATTTTTATATAGAGCACCTAAGTGCTATCATCTACTACAATGAGGACCATTGAGGGAAGAGTGAGCATTAGTGGGTCAAGTGTTCTGTAACCCTCTACATAACCAGGGCCATGTATATAGGAATGACTTATATCCTTATTACTCTTGACATTTTGCAGAAACAGTTTCATCTCAGCCTTATGAGCTAGGCAGGACTGAAGGTATTTGTTTTCATTTTTGCAAAGGAAAATAACTAAGGCTCAAAAAAAGTAAACCAGAGATAGTGTAATAAGACTATCTTGAATCAAGAGACACAAAAGAACTCCAACTAACATAAGCACAAAACAAAATGTATTGGCTTTGGCAATGAGCTAGCTAAGGGTATAGCAGGCATAAGTCTCAGCTAGGATTGACGAGGAGTACTATCAATCTCTCTGTCTGTCTATGTATACAACATGTTACTTCCCTCACCCCCTAGCCCAGATGCATAATATGAGCCTCTAGAAAGATAATTTAGAAGACTCTGTACATGTATTCTTCCAGGATGACCTCTCTTTCATTTGCTGAAAGATTCCTTCAATAATGTCAGAGCTAGACCCATAAAGATGGAAGATGGAATGTTTAGTGGGTTGGCTGACAGACTCTAGTTTCACTCTGATCTGGGAGAGGGGAAACCATCAAAACTCTGTCACCTCACTGCCAGAAGAAATTGCCATCCTCCTGCTCAAGAAAGATGAACTCTCTGCCTCCCAGAGAAGCATTTTCCCTGCAGCAGATCAATACCAGACCTTCTGCCACAGACATCCCCTAGACTCAACTGCAGCTGGAGCCAGGCTTATAGAAAGGCCACTGTTGTCATGTGAAGAAAAGGATTCTCAGTCAGGTGCCTTCCTTAGATCTTCAACTGTCTTGTTCCCTCTGCCTGATCCTGATGGAACACAGAAATGACCTAAACTCTGTGCCATTTAAAGGTATTTATGCCTTGTTGTAACTGTTATCTCTTCCCACATCCCTTCTTCTTCACACTTTGGGTCTCCATGACACCACAAGACATTCACTTTGTTCCAACCCCATTGGCTATTCTGTCTTGAGCTTCTTTATTGTTCTCTCCTCTCCCCAACTTCCTAATATTGGTGATCCTCAGACATCAGTGCTGGGTCTTTTTCTTGACTCTATCTAGACTATTCCTAGATGAGGTGTTATCCATTCTTCATGGTAGAGAGAGCTGGCTGCCTACTGATATTAATAGTTCCCCTCCCTACTTCTCTGTTAATAATATGCCATTTGGTTGAAGTCTGGGTAGGCACGTGTTCAGGGAAAATGGACAACTCTTCCTTCCCTAGATGATCCATGTTGGAATCTAAGCCAATCATGAGAGCCTCATTACTCTTTGCTGATGATTGGTTGAAGGATAAACATGAGATCCAGTCCTAGCCAATGGGATCTTAAAGGAAGCTGGGATTTCAAAGATAGATGTTCCACTCCAATAAACAGGGAGAGTTATCCGTACTCACATTAAATGATTTCAGCTATATTCTTTGGATAGTTAAATAAGTTCTTCTCCAGCCCTTGAATGTTGTCTGCCATATTTTTCAGATGATGGAGATTTGATACCTGCTTTTAATATTCCATGCAAATACCACTTCTCTGTAGCCCTCATTTTTTTATATTCCCAGGCTTTCTTCTCTTTGTGCAATATCCCACACCTACCTGTAGCATAAGACCTCTTAGGTTGCATTGTGATTGTGTGTCTTTCTTCCTCAGCTTTGAGCTTTTCCAAGACAGAGGTACCAGCTTATTTATTCATGAAGTCATCCCAGTGAATGACACTCTACCTGACACCCAGAAATGCCTTTTTAAGACATGATTAATGAAAGTTTGACCTGATGCTTCAAGAAAGGATTGGTGCTATTGACAAGTCAAGGAACAATAAATGGGGAAATCTGGAGGTATCACACAGCTTATTTTCTTGCTGTTAGCAGGACACTCAAACTCCTTCTCATGATATTCGGGGTCCCTCATGCTCTTGTCCTGGATTAACTTTCTACCTATAATATCTTTCCACAAGCCCACACTCAAACTGAAGTTATGAGGTTTTGAACATAGACATATGCTGTGTTCTTTTAGATGGCTGTGCCTTTTCACTTGCTATCATCTTGCCTGTAATTTCTCCCCATCTTATTCACCTTGTCAAACTCCTATTCATCTTTCAAACCCTTATAAAATCTTCCTTCTAGGATGTCTTTGCAGACCACTCCTGAATAGGCTGAATTACTCCTTGTTTGAAGCTACATTTGCAATTTAAACATAATTTCAAGTATGGCATTTGGGTCTGTGTCCTGATCTTTGTGTGGCTATCTCCTCTTCAGGACTGCAGATTCCTCCAGTGCAGGAGCCATGTTCTCTTTTTTTTTTCAAAAATATATTTTATTCACTATGCTATTACAATTGTCCCATTTTCCCACCTTTATTCCCCTCTGCCCTGCACACTCCCTCCCACCCACATCCCCCACCTTTTTGTTTATGTCCATGGGTTGTACATACAAGTTCTTTGGCTTCTACATTTTCTATACTAGTCTTAACCTCCCCCTGTCTATTTTCTACCTACCATTTAGGCTACTTATTCTTTGTACCTTTTCTCCCTCTCTCCCCCTCCCACTCCTCTACTGATAACCCTCCATGTGATCTCCATTTCTGTGTTTCTGTTCCTGTTCTAGTTGTTTGCTTAGCTTGTTTTTGTTTCTGTTTTTGTTTTTAGGTTTGGTTGTTAATAGCTGTGAGTTTGTTGTCATTTTACTGTTCATAGTTTTGACCTTCCTTTTCTTAGATAAGTCCCTTTAACATTTCATATAATAAGGGCTAAGTGATGATGAACTCCTTTAACTTGACCTTATCTGGAAAGCACTTTATCTGCCTTTCCATTCTAAGTGATAGCTTTGCTGGATAGAGTAATCTTGGATGTAGGTTGCCTTTCATGACTTGGAATACTTCTTTCCAGCTCCTTCTTGCCTGCAAGGTTTCTTTTGAGAAATCAGCAGATAGTCTTATGGGAACACCTTTGTAGGCAACTATCTCCTTTTCTCTTGCTGCTTTTAAGATGCTCTCCTTATCTTTAATCTTGGGTAATGTAATTATGGTGTGCCTTGGTGTGTGCTTCCTTGGGTCCAACTTCTTTGGGACTCTTTGAGCTTCCTGAACTTCCTGGAAGTCTATTTCCTTTGCCAGATTGGGGAAGTTCTCCTTTATTATTTCTTCAAGTAATGTTTCCATTTCTTGCTCTTCTTCTTCTCTTTCTGTCACCCTTATGATTCAGATGTTGGAAAATTTAAAGATATCCTGGAAGTTCCTAAGCCTCTCCTCATTTTTTTGAAATTTTGTTTCTTCATTTTGTTCTGGTTGAGTGTTTCTTTCTTTCTTCTGGTCCAAACTGTTGATTTGAGTGCCGGTTTCCTTCTTGTCACTGTTGGTTCTCTGTACATTTTTCTTTATTTCACTTTTCATAGCCTTCATTTTTACCTCTAATTTGCGATCATACTCAGCCAATTCTGTGAGCATCCTGATTACCAGTGTTTTGAACTGTGCATCTGATAGGTTGGCTATCTCTTTGTCAGTTAGTTGTACTTTTTCTGGAGCTTTGATCTGTTCTTTCATTTGGGCCATTTTTTTTTTGTCTCATTGCACCTGTTATATAGTAAGGGGTGGAGCCTTAAGTGTCCATCAGGGTGGGGCAACTCATGTGGCTGAGTTGTGACATTGTATGTGAAGGAGGGGTCTGAGAGTGAACAAAGCCACTTGCTCTGATCTCTACTGGTTTTTAGTCACTTCTCCCACTACCCATAATCATATTGGGCCCTTCAGCTGCTGATTCCTGGTTGGATGGGTTTGTATACGTTCTAGGAGCTTGTGGGTCTTTCCAATGAACTCTCCTGTGAGGCTGAGAGTTTCTCTCACTCCTGCAACACCCACAGGTGTTTTCAGCCAGAGGCTTTGAGGCTTTATTGCCCCACACTGGGACCCTGGATTGCATGGGCTATCTCACTCCCCAGTTCTTCCTCTGCTCCACTACCTGCCACCTTGCCTACCCTGGTCCTCTCTGCCTGGCTGCCCACCTCCATACCTCCTACCAGTATTGATGAATGTTTCTTCTTTAACTCCTTGTGTGTTGGACTTCCATACAGTTAAATCTCCAGTTCTGGTTGTTTTTTGTTTTTAAATTTGCTGTTGTCCTTCTGTTGATTGCATAAGGAGGCACAGTGTGTCTACTTATGCCTCCATCTTGGCTGGAAGTCCATGTTTTTCTTATATGTTTATTCCCAGTGCCTCACTCAAAGCTTCGTACATCATGGGCTCCAAAACTCTTTGTCTGGATGAGTTGAATCTTTTGTTTCCTAATTCCATTGAGCCTACTTCTGATAGTCAGTTCAGAGTCTGGCAGACAGGCTCAAACCAGATTTAGTTGGTTTTCCAATGGGTAAATATAATCATAATAATAACCTAGTATTTTGAGTTCTTATTATGTGCCAACACCTCGGCTCTAGAAGGTAGGTACTATAGCTATCTATATTTTACAGACAAGGTACCAGAGGCCCAGATGAGTTCAGTAACTTTCCCAAGGTCACAGAGTCAGTATTTTAACTCAGACAATGTGATCCTGAGTGGAAGACACTTTGGGAATTGATAGTTCATGCCAACATGTTGACAGTACCGTCTGCCATATTTCTTGTGGTCCTAAATCTTTGCAGCAGGACTTTTAAATTCAGAAGGCTGCTAGAATTTCTCTCCTCTCCTCTGGCTGCAGGAAGCATGCCAGTGAACATCATGGAAATCCTATGGCATGGTCTTCAATCTTTTCCACACTCATTCACTTCTAACATTGACCTTAGAGCTATGAAGATGATCCTTATGGGGCTGTTACTCAGAGGAAAATTGAAATAGTCCCTGTGGGGAGCATGCCGGATTTTAGTTCCAGTCTTCTAATTTCAGATCAGCTTAGAGAAAAGAATGGTGCTAGATGCCTGATCTGCAAAATTAGGTGAGCTCCATTTTCTTTTTGGCCTTTCTTATGAAATGTGGGTGCTGTTCTAAAAATCTTTTTTTAATCTCCTCTCTGATCCATGTAACAGGAAATTGGTCTCTGCCATAGACCAATAAATCTCCAACATTTTTACTGAATATTAAAGAAGGATTTCAAGTCAAGTTCAAGCCTTTTTTTCTTGGAGTTTTTTTTTTTTTTACATAATGCTGCAGCTCTGATACCTCGGGTCACAAAAGCTTTAGAAAGAAGGAGAAAAATGGAAAAGCTCTCTAGGTCAGTGGTGCCCAGGGATGGTTTTTTTCTCCTTTAGAAATAATAGCCCATTACTCTAAAAAACTTAAACAAGGCATTCCCTCTCTGGCTTGCATACTGTAATTGAGATGAGGGATTAACAACCTGTAGTCTCTGGATGCATCTAAAATGAGCATGCAGCAACTTCTCCCGGAGGTCAAGGAACAGAACTAAAAGGGGTGGGGGGAATCTGGAGGTAACACAGTGATGGTCAACCCTGGCCTCTGAAAGAACCAGAGCCTGTGACAATCAGTGGGTGGTACTGCCCAGATAAACCAAGGCTCTCATTGTCCTTGTTGCTCAGAGAATGGTGGCGGATAAGGCTCAGCCAAGCTGTTGGCTGGAGAAAGCTGCATCACCCAAGGTCACAATCTCTCCCGGGGAGCAACCCAAATTTATTAACTAGACAAAGTAGGGGATAAAGATCTGGCTTCTTGCCCCCATCTGGAACAACTGTAAAGGCCACCTTGTGGTCCAGAACTCCGTAGGGATCAGCTAAGGTTGTTGTTACAAATGCATTGTTCCTGAATCTTGCCTGCTTCTCTTACCATCCTGCAGGGGGTGCCTCTGCAGGCATTTTCCCAATAAACTTTCTGCATGCCCTTTCCCAGGGAACCTATCCTAAAACAGATCCTTATGCAGTAAGGTCTTTGAGAAACTTAGTAAATTTTGTCTGGAAAGACCTTTAGAAGAAAACATACAGAATGACCCAATTTTTGTAATATTTAAAACCATATGTAAGCATACATATACTTTCTTGAAAATAGTAAATAAAGGCATGGGAATGGTAAACACCAAGTTCAGAAGAATATTTACCTTTTGGGTGGGTGGAGCAGTAGAGAGGAAGAGAAATGGGGTCTAAGAGGGTTTATACAGTGTTTTCACCTCTATTAGTGAAATTTTATTTCATGGTCTGGGCTATAGGTACATGAATATTTACTTTATTATTATGTTTTTTTTGGAGTAAAATATTTCATTATAAATGTAAAACACAAGGCATTTTAAGGGATGCATATCTGTATCTGGTTTCCCCAATTAAGAGGGCTGTGTGACTATAGGAAAGTGACTTAACTTCTCTGAGGCCTCAGCTGTGTAAGGAACAGAAATCCACTCAAATTACCTCTAATGACTCCATAAGAACTTGAAGATCAAACTTAAAGATCCAATGAAAGAAAGTCTCCTAGGATTTCAGGATCTCTCCTTTTTCTGTTTTTTCTTTTTCCCATGTGTTTGTCTCATTCTCCTTTTCCTGAAGACAGGCATCCCCTGTTGCCTCATCAGCTGGCATATTTGATTACTCATACTTTCCCCACTCTACATCATGACCTTTCTGCTTCAAATTCCAGCTTTGGGTGTCTCAATCCTGAATTCTCAGCAAATGAGCCATTTTTTTTGCATCAAGTACTTACACTACTGGAAAGGTTGGTGTCTATTACCTATCAGCCCCTTGTCACAGGATGTTTGTCCAGGGTTCTTCTCCCCACCCCAAAGCTTGGCTATGTGACTTGCTTGGCTATGTGACTTCTGAGAAGGTGGTCTAAGAGCAATTGACATCACTCTTTTTTCTCTGTCATGAGAATAGTAATGTCCTAGACAGAGCTGTTGCCTCGGACAAAGAAACAGAGCCACAGCTGGCTCTCCACCAACTTGTAACATGAGTGAGAAATAAACCTTTGTTGTCATAAGTCATTGAGATTCAGGGGTGTTTTGTTCCTGAGGCATAAACTAGATAAAGCTGATTAGTACAATACATCACCTAAATATCAGAGTTTGTGGTGGGGGCAGATTCTCAGTCAAGAGGGCAAGAGTGAACAGGTACTTCCAATGTATTTCAAGAAAGCTGCTTACCATCTCCTTGTAAAATTTGTTCATAATTGAATTAAAATAATGAATGTAGTTTAAAATAAAACTTGGCATTAGGAGGCAGTCTATATATTTTAGTACCCCTCCTCCTATGATGTGTCCTATCGGTGTGCTTGTTGTCTGTGGTTATAATAGATTAACCATGAAAAGAGCTGAGAATCAAACTTCTAAGACAAATTCCAGCTTCATCACTTACTCTCTGGTCAAGTAATTTAACCTCTTGGTACTACGGATTTCTCATTTGTAGAATCCAATGGGATTCTTGAGAGGTATACATGAGATGATTTATATAATATGCTTTGTTGGTTCCTGGCACAAATAAAACACTCTACTGATGAACCATTATGTTTACTATTTTCAATAAACTTGTAAGTCATGAAAAACAATCTTGGACAAAGAATCCACATGTTGATGAAATTTGGCCACTGTAGCCAGTGTCCACCAAATCAACTGGGGGCACATTTACTGGAAATGTCTTGAGCAAGCTACAAATCCTCCAACCTAATCCAGCACTCATTTAATTTTGCCATCCACATGCCAGATAGTGGGTGAGGCTTAGTTCCCACTGTGCAGTTTAAATGCTTACTAGGAAATGGGCCTTGTCTTTAAGCCAGACTGAATGACTCACCTATCATTTCCACTGGTATATAAAGAAAAGCCTCAAAGATAGAATTGGAGAAAATAAGTTGGCATCTTTAAGTTGGTAAAAATAAAAAATAGAGCATATAAATCTCTTGGAATAGTGCCTGGCACATAATATTGCTATAATATTGTTATTATTACTATTATCGTTAATGCTACTACTATTATTACTATTGTTATTACTGTATTGCCATTATTACTATTACTACTGCTATTATTATTAAAATTATCTTGTGTCATGAACTCCATGATCTGATTTTTTCATCTTTCCCCCATGCTTTTTGTTTTGTTTTGTTTATAAAAACATTTCATGTCCCAGGTTGCACATCCCTGAATATTTCCCTAGGCCCTTTCAATTTAGTGCCTACTGTCTCCCTAGCATCTGAATTCCTGTTTCTGTGGTCTCCTTGTCTCCTGATTTCTCCCTGTTCTGGTGCCCAGTCTGACAGAGCCATTGCTCATGTCAGCCTCTCGAACTAGGCTCTGGACTATCCTCAAGGGGAGGGAGGTGGGGATCAGGACCCACTCAGATTAGAAGATCAGATACCTCTAAAACTCTCTTATGCAGGAGGGGACAGGTGTTTCTCTACTGATTGCTCCAAGGCAGGAGCCCAAAGAGCAGGTTAATTTCCAGGAAGCTTTCTGAAGATACTATTTCACCATCTTCTCTCCAAGTTTTATCTACAGAAGACATCACTGCAGTATTAGAGTGACCTATATTTGTGGCAAACTTACATTCCCTCCCAGGAGATGGCTGCAGAGCTATAAGACTCCTGCATAGATGGCTTTGTAGGAAACCCTCCTCTCACCCGCCCTCTTACCAAAATCAGTGCCTTGTTTGATACCCCTTGAACTCCAAAGCAATATTCTGCTTACAGTCCCCTCCCCTCCCCCCAAAGCAAGTTATTTGCCAGATCCCAAATGGTCGGCAGTTGATGGATGGCGGGTGATTTCTACATCAGCACACCTTGGAGCCCCAGAGCTAACCCTCTGACAGCGTTAGCATAAAAGATTTACATTTATGTTACAAGGGCCACACAAGAATAATAATTTTAAGATACATTGCCTTGGCTGCTGGTGCACCCTGGGAAATCTAGCCGCGGCAGGAGCTCGGCCGCACTGTAATTACAAAATGGCAGTGCTGGAGAGGTTTTCGGGAGACAAGCAGCTAGAGACCAAAGCCATCTGCATGCCTTGGTGGAGTGAAATTATAGTAATATATGAAGACATTACCTGAAAAACCCGGCACCATTTAAATGATTTACTCTTCAGCCCCAGCAAGCTTTAATTTAAGGATAAAGTCATTCAGAAAGCTAATCTGATAGGGGAGGCATTATTTCACACAGTTAAGTTAATTTACAGTAGTTGATTGTTGTGGTTGCTTTCCGTATTATTATCTTCCCACAAACAGCTGATCTGCCAGACAGAGGCAATATACTGCTTAACACAGTGTCTTAATTCAGCCGGCAAGCTATCTGTGATAAAGGTTTTGTTTATAAGCAATAATAGGAAAGTCATTTTGAGGCCATGCTGATAACAATGATGGGAAATATTTTTTAAGAGGAAACAGCACAATTAAATAAATAAATGAAACAGCAAACCCTGGCACTCGTGGTCTGTATGTCTCAAACCTCTGTCTTACATGGTCATTCTCCATTGGTGTGGCCCTCAGTCCCTCCTTCTTGAGCTTCCTGTCCATGGTCCTTGGCACACTGGCTCCAAGTCATTCTCATCCTGGCAATGACTTCCTCCCTGTTGCCAAATTGACTTCTCTGCCAAGCCTTTCAGGAAAACATGTCTTGGGAGCTCAGTGAATTCAGTGGCTTAGTCAGCTACCTGCTTTCTAAGGAAAAAGTGAGCTTTGATATTTGTCTTTCATGAGTTTTTTCATCTTTGAGAAACTCAGAGCATGTTCGCTTGTGGATGTTGAAGTAGTAACAGTGCAGGAAGGGGGCATTTGAAAGGGAGCTAACAGATTAGGTGGTGAGTGTAAGTGGAGATTTCAGAAGGGTTGGATAAAAACCAACCCTTGCTAATTCCTTGGCAAAATAAGGAAGGGTGATCATGTTTTATGTTGACTCAGGATGCTGAGGTGATTCAGGAGATTTATTAGCACAAACATGAATATTTGTCTGATGGATTTGCCTTTATCTGTTTCAAGATGTTTTCTTTGAAGGTGAACATTCTCTTATCATCTCATGAGTTCATCTCAATAGGAGAGGCATAACTTTTGAGGAATTGCTACCCAAGCAGTCAGAAAATCAGAAAATTTGCCAATGCTATAAGATCAGAAAATTCGCCAATGCTGTAAAAAGGAGTTCATAAGATGAAAGTTATAGATTCATAAAGCTGAGAGGGGCTCAGTCCAGCCCATTCACAGGTAGCTATCACTTTTTGAGTTCTTGTTGTGGACCAGACACTCTACTAGATGGATATTGTTTTATTTCATTTTCAGTTTATCAAGGAATAATCCAGATTCTGGGGTGCATTTAACTTTCATGAAAAGAGTAGATGAGTCCCTTCAGATGTACAGCAGGTCCTGGAACAATGTTGTTTTGTTCAATGTGGTTTCATCATAATAAGCATTTCATTCAATGTGTCATTATAACATTGATGAGATGCTGTAGGAAATTAACTCTTGTTTATATCAGTTAGCCTATGGTAAAATTTGGTTCATTATATGTCCATGTTGCTTCAAGTTTCAGAACCTATTGAGCTGTTAAGTAAGGACTTACTGTATTTGACAGGTAGCTTTCAAAGGTGACTTCAGTGATCCCACCACCTGGTAATGACACCTGTGTGTGAACCTCTTCCCTTGCTTCTAATGAGTAGCAGACAGAAAAGTGATAGGCTGTCATTTCTGTGATTAGGTTATAAAAGACCGATTCCCTTCTTGCTGATATTCTGTCTTAACACCTTTTCAGCTTGCATGCTTCAGTGAAGTAGGCTGCCATGTTGGAAAGTTCATTTGGCAAAGAACTGAGGAACCGAATTCTGCCAACAACCATGTGAGTGGGCTTGGGAATAGATCTTTCTCCAGCTGTGCCTTCAGATGACTGCAGACCTGAGGAACATAATTTGATTGCAGCCTTCAAGAGACCCTGAAGCAGAGGCTCCAGCAAAGCCACACCTGGATTCCTGACCCACAGAAACTGTGAGATAATAAATGCTGTTGTTTAAAGTCACTCAGTTTGGGGGTCACTTATTAGTCAGCAACACAAACTAAAACAATGTGCATTTTCAAGTAGGCAGTGCAGCACGATACAGGGATTCAACAGATTTGGATAAAGAACCTAACCTTAACATCTTGAGAAAATTGCTTCACCTCTCTTGGTCTCATCTGTAAATGGGGATAGTGAAATCTACTTTGCAAGGTTGCTATAAGAATAGAATTATTCTTTCAATCACTGTTGCCTCTATGATGCCTGGCTCATGTAGAGTGGCTTCTCAATAAATGATCAGTTATTGTTATGGCTTTATATATGACTAGTGACCATAAATTAAAACTCATTCCCCAGTACTTTATTATAGTCAAACCCATGTATTAATTACTCATACTCCTAGTACTTTTCTCCTGCAATTAGAGACTTTTCTTCTGTTTGGGATTTCCTCTCCACTTTTTAGAAATGTATACATCTTTCAAAATTTCGTTGAAATACTGCCTCTTCTAGGAAGTTCTCTCCTACTGCTTCTATATTTTGTGAACTTCCTCTCTTCTGTCATCTTCAGCTACTGGGACCAGTTTTTTCTCCTTATTTCCTGCAAAAGGAGTATGTGTGTGTTTGTGTGTGTAGTGGGGCAGGGGGTGTGCTACTTCAACTTTCCAAACTCAGAGACTTGGTTTTGTTCAAAAAATAGTTGTTGATCTCACCTTTAACAGGAACCTAAACAACAACAACAAAAAAACCCCACAAATAAGTGAAATATAACTAAAGACACTGAAATTGAGAATAGGCTGACAGTGACCAGAGGGGAGAGGGGAGGAAATTTCAGAGGAAAAGGGGAAGAGTTTGCAAGAACAAGTATAAAGGACAGATGGACAATAACAAGGGGGGTGGTGGAAATGGGAGGGAGGTGGGGAGGACTGGGGGTGGGTGGACTGGGATGGGAGTAAAAGACAGAAAACTGTACTTGAACAACAATTTAAAAAACTTGTAAAACATAGTTGTTTAATATTACAAACCATACTGAGCATGCACTTTAAAGTCAGATGGATCAGGATGTGATCTCAACTCTGAACCCTACTCACCAAGTAAGCTTTGTAGAGATGTTTAACTTTTCTAAGTCTGGTAAATATGGCCATGTTAGGATTGTATTGAAAACCTTTCTGTAACTTCTGGTGACTCTTGCATAAAGTCGACAGTCTCTCCTATGACTCACAAGACTTTACATTATCCAGCCCCTTTAGTCTTATCTTGAATCATTCTCTTTTTCACACACAGCGTCTTTTGGTTTTTCAGTGCATTGAGTTTGCCCAGTTTTTTCCTATCCAGCCTCAGGGAATTTGCATATGCTGTCTCCTCTCCTAGGCACAGTCTTCACCCTCTTCTTTATTTTGCTAACTCCCACTCAGTATTGAGGCCTTAGCCTAAATACTGTTTCTTCATGGAATCTTTTCATGGCTCCCCTAGACTTCTCTGGGTTTTCATAGACAAGTACAAATGAATACACTATACTTTTATGCTAATTGTACTAATATGCTAATACTTTTCTTTCTTCACATTTATCACAATTGTAGTGAAAGGCAGATGGTCCTTTGAATCCTTGGGTTCCACATCTACAAATTCAACCAACTGCAGATGCAAGATAAAAAAAAGTTATGTAGTCTCTGACATGTACTATGTAGTTAGGTCTACAATGGTTACCTCTGTATTGAATATGTTCAGACTTTTTCTCTTGTCATTATTTTCTAAACAATAGAGTATAACTATTTTATAGCATTTTCACTGTATTAGTTATTATAAATAATCTAGAGATGATTTAAAGTATACATAAAGATGTGCATAGGTTATATGCAAATGTTATGCCATTTTATATAAGGGACTTAAACATCTGTACATTTTGGTAACCCAGGGGAGACTGTAATTAAAATTAGTTAGTTAATGAATTATTAACTGTCATGTTTATTTCATTTGTTTTATCTTCTTCACAGGTTGAGAGTTTTTTTAAAGTCTAGCTTGCTCACTCATAGAACCGCAGTATCAAGTACATTCCTTAGTATTATATATAAGGTTCCTTGAATGAATGATTGAATACATAAATAAATGGGTTTCCTTAGTTGTGAGAAAGGCTCTTTGGGAGGAATTAGTGGTAAATGTTTGCTAATGTAGGAGTCATGTCAATGAAGCCTTTCCCTTCTGCCTCTGCAGACTCACAAACAGGATGGGCTCAGTGACTTTCCCAATGAGTATGCTTGATATGTGTTATAGAGTAATGTTACCCTTTCTGAATATTCTACATGGGAGCCAGAGGGGGTATTAACATTGTACAAATCATGGTACACAGTTTATTTCCTATTTGATATTTTCCTTTATGTCAAGTCCCTCCTTAGTGAGGTCATTGGGAGAGATCCTCTTCACTCTTCCCAATGGAGTGAGTAGTCCTTCAATATTCTTTCTGCCTGCCCCCAGAATGTTAAATATTTCCTCCACTATCAAATGCAGTATCTTCTCTTTTTCTTATTAGATCTGATGCCAGGAAGTAGACACTTGCATCTAACCTATAGCAGGTTTATCAAGTAATGTCATGAAGGTGACTCTAAGATGACTCTCCACTCCTGCTAAAAAAGACAATGTCTTCATAGAACTGCCCAAATCACTGAGCAAGGGTCTGGTTCACTTAAGTAAGCACAAACATCAGCTCCCTTGTTCCATATGTAAAAGTATGTACTAGTAAGAAAAAAATTAAGAATAAATATTAGAGGGGGACCTCCTCCTCCTGGTATGGAGAAGGAAATTGCTTGCTTCGCACATGAGCGTTTGTCACTCATTCCTGTGTGATTTCTATCATTGCGGACTATGGGCTTTAAAATAGGATTTGGTTTCATTTCTAGCACCTCTTTCAGACTTAAGGTTGAGGGAATGGATCTGGGGAAGAAAGTTTGATGGGAATTGCCCACACTTGAGAGAAGAGACCCTGCTACATGAATTCTGAGACTAGTTAATCCTCGTGTTGTACACCCTTCATCCAAATGTATGCTGGCTGATTTTATTTTTGGCCCAATTACTCAAGAAAGGGATGTAAGAATCTGACACAGCTTTGAGAAGTTAGGATGACCAAGATCTTCCTGGAGAATTTCTCTTCCCTTCTTGGAACAGGGACATAGATGCCTGACCCAGCGCAATATCCTTCCTCATCCTGTTCTTCCAGCCAGGTGTCAATCAGCATATATTATGTGCCAGGAAATGTGCTTTTTAAATCAACTGTCTCTACACCAAACTGTAATCTTTGTGAGGGCAGGCTGTTTGTCATATACACTATTGTTTGTCCCAGCATCATTCCTGGCATGTAACGAACAGTCAGTCTCTTCATTACCAAACACTTTCCTATAGTGACAGCTCAGATACTCTTAAAAAGATGAATTTGGCTGTCACTGATATGCCTTTTACCTTCAATAGCCCCATCATACTCTTCCAAAAGTTCTGGAAGTCATATCCACTGGCATTCTGGCAGTCTCCCCATTATGAGGGGCTGTGATTATACTATCATATGAGTTCTATTAAATATGAGATCCCAACACATTCAGAAGCACCAACATGTGTTCCACAAGCTATGTCCATTTGACAAGAGCAAAGTGGATTAATTAACCCGGTGGGTCTATCTTCCATCCAGCTGTCTTGTGCTGCAATGGAGACCAAGAAAAATCAATTAGATTATACTGAGAGATAGCTGAAAGAAAGTTTAGATTAAGTTTATCTCTGAAGGCAATTTTATTAGATAGATTAAGTTTCTGCTCCCTTCTCCAAAGACCATAGTAATAACCAGTGTCATAGCTTCCAAATCCTTCGGAATGCAGAAGGTAATCAAACATGGTTGTCTTTTTATCCCACTCATTTACTTCTTAGTGTTCCACAATCCTGCCTCATTCATTTGTTAAATGGTTGGTATTAAAGGGATCACTTGTTGACAAGTGATTGCGCAAATTATGTAATGCTGATGACATTTCACTGTTTCCTTTTGATATGCAATTCCCACTCTCAATCACTCCTTAGTTCACAAAAAGCATTGACAGAGAAAGGCAGTGGTGGAAGCCCTTCACTGGTGTCCCTGAGCCCCTGGGACGAAACAGGGTGAATGTGAAGTGTGCAGGAGGCTTCTGAATTAGACACCAGGCCTGGAAAGATAGCTTGAGTGACAGAAGAGGAAATTTAGGTCATTTTCCTATAACAGGACTTTAGTAGCTGCCACTTGGGACTGCATTGCAGAGTTGGTTGCATTGTAGTCCCATGAAATACTGGATGTATCAGGCCCCTAATGGCACGGACTTCTGTTCCAGGCATATACCCTTTGACTTCTTTTCCATGGAGAATTCCACCCTTTCTTTTGGGGAATTGTTGGAGGATTATTTAAAAGGAAGAACTGAACTAGTTTAGTAAGAGGAGAAGACTAAGATGACAGTAATGGCACAAGAAGGGCTGTCTTTCTTGGGGTGGAAGTGGTAAGTTTTGGGCCAGGTGACCAGAGACTAAGTAAGAGGAAACAGGTTCAAAATACAACTGAAGAGACTGTTGGGGGAAGGGGTACATCTTCTTTTCTCATATTCCCATTCATGTGACAGAATCTCTGTTAGTATAATACTCCTGGACTTTCTTCTCAGTCTCTCACTCCATCCCCCTAAACAGACCTAAAGACAAATAGCTATTCACAAACATGGGCTCTGAATTGAGACAGACAAGCCACTTTCTAGTTGGGACTTTAGATAGTTCCTCAACCTCTATGATTCATAGTTTTCTCATTTGCAAAATAACAACATTAGCACCAGTCTTGCAGGAGTGAAAAAGGAGTGATCCAGAGCCTTTCACCTTACTAGGTACTTATTAGTTAGGAGAGTTCATAGATCTTTATGAAGACTTTTTTTGTGGGCACAGATCTGGTATGGGTTTTGCCTGTTTCCCATGATTTCTTGCACATCAAATGAACAATAGAAACTTTGATAATTTTCTTCAGCCAAATGAGATTTGCCTTCACTTTTAAAGTCCCTGATAAATGAATGGGTGAATGGGATGAGGTTTGATAGCTATAGCTTGGTTTATTGCCTAACTGTTCCAGTAGATTCACTTATTCCACAAATATGTATTAAGTGCTTTCTAGGCATTTACTGGTGGTAAACAACACACATACAGCTTTGATTGTCAGTAGTTTGCCAGTTTATTGATGGAAGTAGCCCTGTTTCACTCACATCAGTATTTTCATGACCTGTCATGGTATCTGGAACATGGTGGTACTCAAATTACTCAAATAATGTTTTCTGAATAACTGAGATTACTGCACACAAGCTACTCTATTCTTCCTAACCACTAACAAAGAGTTGCTGAGAGGCTGTCATTACTGAGAAAGTTTTCTCAAGACATGAGAAAACCCTACCACTCAAGAGCAGCTGTCAAGGTTAGGAGGAAAAAATAGGCTTCCAGATCACATTTCATCATGAAGTATTCTACAGAATGTAAATGAAAAACAAATAAAATTTTATTAATCTATTTTTGCCTACAACCTGGAAAAGCCCTTATGTCAAAAATATCCGCCTCTAACTTATGCTTTGTCTTCTCATTATAAATTTTATTAACCAGTCTTTTTATTAGCAATCTTATTACAGTTGATCAGCACATGAATAGAAACAATTTACAAATGATCAGGGTTGGGTTAGAGAAACCATAAACTCAATGCAAATTGTTACAAATTGTTTACTGGCTTTACACAAATCTGCATATAGATTGAGGAAGTCAATCAGAAAGGTACTTTCAGGTATTCTTCACAAGATATGATTGTGAAGATAGTTGCAGACTGGTATGCATGGTGAGACATATGAATGAAAATAAATGGATTCATTTGTCAAATATGCTTAGGTGTGGATCTCTTCATTTAATCAGAACTTTCAAACTCTGGATACCTGGGAAAGTTGAAAAGGGTAAGGAAAGCGTGGTGATGAAATTGGTCTTACTCTAAATATAAGATAAAAAATCAGAGAGATATAAAGGGATTTTGGAGAAAAAAACGGGGAAACTGAGCCAGCATAGTAGAGGCTGACAGAATATTTCTTCTTTTTTAAAAATTTACTCATTCTTAGAGACAAGGGAAGGAATGGAGGAAGAGAAGGAAAGAAACGTTAATGTGTGAGAGAAACATTCACAGGTTGCATCCCTCACATACCCTGAATGGGGACTGGATTGCAACCCAGACATGGGCCCTGGCCAGAAATTGAACCGGTGACCTTTTGCCTTGGGAGACAATGCCCAACCAAGTGAGCTACACTGGTCAGGCCTGACAATACTTCTCAAGTTTCATCTTGTTAATGTTCCAGCAATTCTATACAGTAGGGAGAACCATTACTACTGTTTCTCAGTTGAGGGAACTGAAGTTATGTAACTTGGCCAAGGTCACACAGCCTCAAGGCTTAGATCTGCAAACTCCACCTCCATGTTTTAGATCCATCAATGGAGCATTGCCCATGTCCTTGGAGCTGCTTCTTTTTGAGATTTGGGGGTTCTTGGAGGATAGTTCTGAAGTCCCAACTCTACCATATCCATAATATTTTAATTAATCTAGCTAGTTTCTTTACTTCTCATTTATGAGAAGGTTGGTATGAAGAGGTTGCATGATTGAATACAAAGAAATCAGGATCAGGCATTTGGAGGGGGTGAGTTTTCTATCCAATTTGCTATGTGACTTGGACAGTTACTTACCTATTATGGGATTTGGTTTACTCAAGGGGATCAGATTAGTTTTCTCTAAATTCCCTACAAGTTTGCTGAAAATAAGCCCAGGGCCTAAAGACATGAATACGAATGTTTATTCTCTGCAGACCTGTATCATTCCTTGGCAAGGGGAAAGTTGGGCAAAGTTGGAGTTCCCATGCCTACCCCAACCTTTTGTTGATGCATTACTTATCTTCTCTCTCTGATATTTCATAATTTTTCCCCTTTAGGTTATTTTTAATTTTTATGTTATTTCTTACTACTATTACCTCAACTCTTCTCCCAGGGAGTTCAGAGTCTTCAGCTACATGGCAACACCTTTAATGGTGACATTTCAGATATTTTCATTAAATGGGGAATGTTCTCAGGACTTGGGGACTTACCAGAGCCCTGAACATTCAGCTCCATGTGTAGTTATTAATTACTTTAGCTTCTATGGCTAGCCTTCTGGAGATATGGTGGTACCATTTCACCTCCTTCATGGAGGAAATTTTAACTGCCTTCCTCATCGCCATTTCACAATGTCAATGGTGCACGTCAGAAGTACTAAATCAGGAGATATTTTTCCCCTTCTACCTCTTTAGCAACTGGGGAGCCATACCATTTCATATGAAAAAGGAACATAATTATATTAATGGCAGTAAGAGTCACATTATTTAGATGCTAATCATGGGCCAAGCATGAGCTCATAGTTCTACATGCTTTATTTCATCGAATGCTCACAATAGCTTCATGACACAGTATTATATTATCACCTAACTTTACAGGCAAGAAAATGGAGATTTGGTTGGGCAGGGGATAATTTATTTAATTGTGTATAGCTAGGAATTAGAAGAGATGGGACCCTATCTCTCAGTTCAGTCTGATCTAAAGTGTACATCTTTAACCAATAAACTATTTTAATCTTATGAGTTTGGAATGTGTGGGACTGGAAAAGACAAACTTTATAAATCATTTTCATCTCAAATATATAACTGATAAATTCCTAGAGTAGGACAATTCTTTTGAGAGTGTCTACTGCAACACCCTATGTTATGGTAAAGAAACTAGGGCATAATATAGAAATTTGTTACAAAAATATGTGAAGATAAAGGCATTGGGAATGACATTGGGAGCAACAAGGAAATGGGCAGGCAAAATTGCTGACTCTTCACCTCTTATCCAGACCCTCCACACATAGTTAGAAATGTTGTACACTCCACAATTCTAATGAGTACCATTTGCATGGATTGTGTGTTATTAAACTGTCCCTCTCTATTTTCAGTTTCTCTAGTCATATATGACTAGGGCATTTTCTTACTTTCCTATAATTTTATTTCATAACCATTTTCAAAGATAGAGAAAGGCTAGTATTTCTGTGTGTTTTCTCTTTTTCCTACAAGAGGAGCTGAGAGCTTACAGAGACTTGGGTTGCTGGCATCGCTGACTTTGGAGGTTGCTAGCTAATCAATCAGGAGCTGCACTGTGAGTGGTTGGCATGGGTTTTTTTCCTCTTCTCATTCTTTGTGTGGGGTGTGTGTGCATGCATACAACTTTGGTGACTTTCCACCAGCAAAGGACTCAGGAGCTGGGTGTAATTAAACAGCAGCAATATATTGTATTCTGCCTTACTCTGTACACACATCTTCTCCCTTGCTCCATATACAAATGCCCTACTGGATCTGTGCTCTGCATTCATTAAACATCTCTGCACCTGGAGTGTTTCAAGGCCTGCTTATGTGGTCTCCCAAAGATTGCCATCCAGAATCTGGAGCCCATAAGAGAATTCCATAAGGGCGTTAGCAATCTCTTAGACTGCTCTGAAGTTATGAAGAATGAACTGAGTAGAGTCAATAGAACCTCTGCAGGGATTTCTGGCAGAGACACCAGTGGCTAAGACTTTGTTCATTTTGGAGTGCTTAGCCAAAGTCCTCAGGAGTTGAATTCAGATAAAATTGAAAGGTAAACTAATTATACTGAGGCCACTTGTGCTTTTGAGGTTCAGCTTATGTCAGCATTTCCAGGCTAAACTGAGTTCTTCAGGGATTTCAAAATCTGCTTTAAATGTCTTTTTTAACCTTTATCACTATGCTTCCTGCTTCTGATTCTAGTTCTACAGGTTTAGACAAATGGGCTTTATTGCCACTCTTATGTGTGTCTCAGATGCAAATTTCTCTCTCTCTCATAAAAAAAACCCCACACAAATACACATGAATGTGACATTCATTCAAGATGGTTTCAGTTGTAAGTAACAGAAACTCAGATCAAACTGGCCAAAGGAAATTTATAGATTGTGTAAGTGCAAAGTCCAATGGTGAATGTAGTTTTGGAGAGCCTGACCCCGGGGCTAAAATTGTTATTAAGACTTTGCCTCTCTGACTCTGCATTTCTCACATCTGCTTGTGTCAGCTGGGTAGCATTCTTCATAGAGGTAATCACCCTGTGGTGGGCAAGTTGGCTGCTGGGAGCCATGGAGTAGAGAGTGAGGGACCTTCCCTCAATGTTAATTTTAGGGGATAATGGTTGGCCTTGCAGGGAGATCATTTACCTAACCTTGAAGTAATCACAATAGCCAAGGGAGGGACTAGGGCCTGGTCAGCCTGTCATGTACCCAGGTAGTGTAATTGTCAGCCTCAGTCATGTGCCTATCCCTGGGTCAATTATGATAGCTGTGAGAAGCATTAGGATTTAGCAGTCAATGTCATATATCCAGGGTGTATGATTGACAGCTCTGCCAAGACCACCAGATGTAGAGAATTTAGGGCTCTGTTGTTTCCTAGTGGTGTGACTATTCAATACCCTTAACTTTTCTGCTATTTCATTTCTCCCACTATGGAAGGGGTGATATACCATTACTTTTACAGGGACTATTAATGATGAAATGAAATAATGATATCTATAACAACCACATATAGTGTAGCTACTGGTGGTAGACATTAGACCCTTAATAAATGCTTTTTTTGCTATTAATTTATGTATTTATTTTAAATCATTTTTATTGTTCTTCTATTATAGTTGTCCCAATCCCCCCCCTTGCCTTCCTCCACCCATTCCCTCCCCCCCACTCCTACAGACAGTCCCCACACTGTTGTCCATGTCTGTGGGCCATTTATACATGTTCTTTGTCTGGTTCCTTCTCCTTTCCACCATTATCTCCCTTCCTCACTCTGGTCACTTTGAGTCTGTTCCATGTTTCCATGCCTGTGGTTCTTTTTTGTTCATTAGTTTATTTTTTGATTAGGTTCCACTTGTAGGTGAGATCATATGGTATTTGTCTTTCACTGACTGGCTTATTTCACTTAGCATAATATTGTTCTGTTCCATCCATGCTGTCACAAAAGGCAGGAGTTCTTTTTTTCTTTCTGCTGTGTAGTATTCCATTGTGTAAATGTACCACAGTTTTTTTGATCCACTCATTTACTGATGGGCACTTAGGCTGTTTCCAGCACTTGGCTATTATAAATAGTGCTGCTGTGAACATAAGTGTGTATAAGTTCTTTTGAGTTGGTGATTTGGGATTCTTAGGGTATATTCCCAGCAGTGGAGTCACTGTAGATCCTTAATAAGTACTTTCTAATCAAGCTAGTCTTTCCCAGAGCATACAGCATGGGATGTGAATAAAAAGGCACAGTGTTGATAGATGTGTGCAAAATAAGCAAGTTTCCTCACTAGAGGACCATTCAGAGTCTTTAACATGAATATTCCAAACTAATTGCCAAGCCAATTTTGATCTTGATACTTTGTGGTCATGGATTCTCTTAGGCTAACAGTGTTCCATATGGCTCAGTTCTAGAAGCACACTGTCTATATTCAAAAGTTCAAATTCTAACTAAAGGCAGACAATAGAGCTTTGTACCTGGCTTGTCTTGTTTTGGCCCCTGTTAACTATTTGTACTGACTTTCTCTTTGGTAAATTTCACTGTGAGATTATATGAAACCTAGAACCAAAACCAGTGAATGTATTTTTTGTGGGATGGGGTTGAGGTCATAAAACAGTGTTTTCATCAGGGCAAACTACTCTCAGGTTTCAGTATCTGGAAATTGTACACCTCTCCTAAACATCTAGTTTTTAACTTTCTGGAGACTGTTTCCTTTATTGCTTTGGCTGCCAGGAAACTCAAATTCAAATGTAAGTGCCACTTCTAGCAAGTTCACAGAACTTCCGTCATGCATTTTGTGTATAACTGTATCCCTGACTGTACCATTATAGTAATTTTACTATGATTAAAAAAAAACATTTATATTTATCTTATTTTACTTCTACATGTGACTCGGATCTTCATGGTCTTGAGATGGAGCTAAGTAAATGAATGAGTGAATGAATAAAGAAATAAAATGCAGGTGGAATCTCAGGGGCCTTTTCCACACAGATAATGTTGGCTGTACTAATGCCCTTTCTCCTTCACTGCTAATGTCTTGGCTCTGCTTGGAGCCACTTGTTCAATTACAGTGCCAAGCTCCTGTTTTACAAGGTTTCCTTTGAGCACATCTAATCAGGAACAGCTCTTCACTGTAGCTTTTTGTTCACTGACTGGAAGCCTGAATGCTTTGTTTTGCCTAATAAATAGCCCAGGGGCTAAAACATGGCCTTAGGCTTTGTTTAGAAAATGGACCTGGCAAAGCTCTGAAACACATTCAAAACCAAGGCCATTAGAAGGTCAAGCATCTCTCAGGCACTTCAGGAAGGTTGTGTGCTGTTCTCTTTGCTATCATATTTGTTGGATGATATTTTTTTCATTAAACATTCTGTGTTTGCTCTTATCTTGGCACATATGACATTGGAAAAGTCCCCTGGTAGAGGGATTACTTGGTGACTCATGGTTTCTACCTTTTGGATGTGGACTCGAGAATTAATGCTGACTGTGTGTTAGGCTGGTTCAAATCTAAGTAACTATCTGTGAAGTCTTGTTTACTTGTATCCTCTTAAACATTAGATGACAACTGTCAAAGAGGTACGAAAGGGTGAGTGATGTCAGTCAGAAAGAGGCCATGACCTGAAACTGGCCCTGTGTTGGGCAGACCTAGGTTCAAATCCTAGCTTTATTATTATGAATTGTGCAATATTGGATAAATTACTACATCTATAAATCTTACTGTGTTATGAAATGAACTGAGATTGTTTTGAACCCCACTTATCTAGTTAACCTCTCTCTTTTCTCTCTTGAACTCCTGGTTTAGGAGATGATACCTGTGGGAAGGCTTCTCTGATCTCTCTGGCTGGGACCTGCCCCCTTATGATAGTTATCATCTTGCTGAGTACCCTTCCTCTTGATACCTGTCACAGTTGCAGTCTGACATGAGGTCATACGATTATTTAAGGTCTGTCTCTCCCATCAGACTGTACGTCCATGAGGGTAGGCACTGAGGTTGTTTCTACTCACCATTGTGTCCCCAGTGCTTGCCTCTGTGATGGGCACATAGATGGGCTCGATAAACACTGAATGAGTGAATGAAAATGGTAGTTTGATGGTGTCAATCAGAGTCTTCAGAAAAAAAGAGAGGAGGGTGCTAGTTTGGGTATCTACCAGTTGCAAAGTAGGTATGGCATACTATGTGTTTACTTAGGCCGACATATTTAAAATTTGTCACAACCCATGAGGCAGGGATTGTGTTGTGTTCATCTCAGATCCCCCAGAACCATGCTGAACACCAACATAAGGTCTAGTGAATGTTGTCTGAATTAAAACATTAAATAAATGAGCAAACACATGTCCATTACATGCATGGAGCAGGAAATTCACCTGCAAACACTTTAACATTGCTGGGAAGAAGGTTTGAGTCCTCCTGACACATCGTTTCTTGGAGGTATCTGGCTAAAAATGGACAGCTTCTAATTGTAAACACTACCACCCCCAGCCCTTGCCTAACCCCAGCTCATGTGAGATGGTGTGCCTTTTATTTATTATACATGTCTGCATATTGAGATAATTGGGTTGTATAAAATGGCACACAGACTAATCTGAGAATGATTTCCGCTGAATAGAAATTACTTATTTTGATTCCTCAGGGGCTTGTTTTGTCAAAACTCATGTAGTATTTAGCAAAGTAATCATTGTTCAATTGCTGAGCACAAGAAGTGTAAAATTAACCTAATAAGGATGAAAAGAATGAAGAGAACCAGTGCCACTGACCTCGTCAACTTGATTAGTGATGGCGTTTCATCCAGGCCTTACCACAACACTGCCTATGAAGATCACCATGCACCTTTTTATATCACCAGCCCTAATTAGACATGCAATTTGTCATATAGCGGTTCAACCAGAATATAAACAAAAAAGAAGATAATAAGAAGAAGGAGGAGGAGGAGAATGATGAAGAGGAGAAGGAGAAGGAGGAGGAGAAGATTATTGAATTTCTTAAGAAAACTTCTCAATAGCAAATTGATACCCAACCTGGAAGGGGAATTTTGAAAGCAAGGAGGCTGGGTTTTCCAAATATACACACATGCTGTGTGACCTTGAATTTGTCACCTAACTTCCCTGAACCCAAATTCCTCATTTATCAGATGAGGTTAGTAATAATGTGTACCTTATGTTAGCTTCTAGTAGTCAGGAACATGTTTTGTTTATTTGCCTCATTCTAGAACTTTGTTGACCATGTTGCTGCTCCTTGCTTTTTGGGCATCTTTGAAGTAAAACACAAGATTTTCTTGTGAAAATCTTGAGGTACCATATAAAAAAAATCCATGGAGGAAAAATAATGAAGTTTCCTTTGACATTTTCATGTGTAAATAAAAATAGAATCACAATTAATAAAAGTGCTTTCTATGAATTCTTATTTCACAGATGCGATATCATTCTGAGATGCTCAAGATCACACATGGACAAAACAAAGGATTCACACACAGGTCTCAGTTCTTTTATTTCTGTCTGTTTCTCTGATTGGCACAGATATCATGGGGCCCTTATGAAGGTCCAGGAAAAGCAATTCCTCCATTGTGCTTAAGGGGTTGAGGTCAAGAGCTCTGAAAGGTGAGCCACCATGACAGAATCACCTACCTGTGTGGCAGGTGTAGCAACAGTTAAGAGGAAAAACTCTGGAGTTGCAAAGCCTGAATTTAGATCTTGTCTCTGACACTCTAGGCAAGAGTGATCTAGGCAAGAACTTAACCCGATTGTAATTTTTTGCCACTGTTTCCATTGAGACATGGGCTCTCTATTTCCTTCTCTTGAATCTTGGTAGATTAAAGTAGTAAAGTACAGCAGAAGCGATATCATGTGACCTTCAAGGTGAGGTTATTAAAGACCAAGTAGGTGCTGCTGACCTATTCGGAAATCACCATGTTGTGCTTGGACTACAGAGAGAGGCCACATGTTGTTCCTGTACCTGGCAACCCCAGCTGAGCTGAATCTTCAACTCACCCAGCCTAGGTGAATGAAGATACCTCTGGTTATTTCCAGATATTAGCCACTTGATTCACACTGCAGCCCATCAAATATTCCCAGCTGAGTCCCCCAACATGATGGAGCAGAGAAAAATCATTCCTGCTATGCTCCATCTAACTTCCTACCCATAAAATCTATGAGAGTTGCAAAATAGTTGCTGTATCACACTCTAAGTTTTAGGATTATTCATTAGGCAGCAATAGTAACTAGAACCCCATCTAAGCCTCAGTATCCTCACCTGCATAATAGAGATAATAGTAATGCCTTTATAATGGGATCATTGAGAACTGCAAGTTAAAGAGTTTAACATCATATCTTACACATAGTAAGTGCTTAATAAATACTAGTGGCAGTGTTACTATTAATTTTTGGGTTATCATCATCTATTCTGAGGGGGGATAATTTTCAGGCCATTGAGGATGGGAATTCAGAGACCTGGACTGCCACAAGGCAGGAGTGTTGTAACTGAATTGAGGCTGCAGCGGGTGGGCAAAAAAGCTGTATCAAATACCAGCTGTCAGAGGCCTGTGTTGTCTTGTGTCCACCTCCTGGGAAATAATGTGGCCTCTGCAAATGCCCAGAACAAGCAAAACCAGAGTATTTTCTATGACTTCAAAAGTATCTCAAGGATGCAACCTGATTCATTTACAAACCATGTAATCCTGAAAGGTTGCTAACATGGTAGTGAGTGGAGGAATTTCATGTCTCGAAGTATCATCCCCAAATGCCATGATGACAAACTCCGGTGGTTGGTCTGCTTATTCCTCACAGTGGGAAACTCAGTTGGGGATGTTCGGTGTACCACATCTTCCCTCTTTCTCCCTGCACAGACTTCCTTGGCCTCCTGATGGATTCTCTTGATATTTCTCAGCCTCAGCAGTGAGATTTGGGATTTTTGACCCATTCAGGCCAGCTGTCAGCTGGAATGTCCAGCAGGGCTGTGAGGTCTCATTATAGAGCCCAGAACCTTCCAAGTTTGTGTCAGGCTGTGTTCCTTGGCATCTCTTTGCTTAGAGATTTCGGCCACCTCTGTAACTCATGGCCTTTCACTAAGTGACATTACCTACTTCTTCCTTAATACATGGAAGCTTTGATCATTTCCAGGTTGTAGCTGGCCTGATATTTCTCTCCAGCCTGAAAACAGACTTGAGAATTAGCCAGTGTGAAATCTTTCCTTGGACACCTTTCCTTGTTATCAGCTTTCAACCTGTGATCCACAACACTCTTTCCCATGCACGTGTGCTTGAACAACTTTGTGGTTATCATTCTCAATTTCATTCCTGTGGTGACAGCATCTAAGATGTGATAAACATTGGTTAGAAAAAAGTCAGTCATCTTCTTTATCTGTTACAAGGGTACCAACACATCTACCTTTCTTTCGAGAGATGGGACCAAAGAGCTTAAAGGTGTATTTTTTTAAGCTAACGTTTCCTAAATGCTTACTGTCAGACACTGCTCTAAGTATGAGTTCTCTCATTGAAACCTTGCAATTCATTCTTTCTGTTTTAAAGATGAGGAAACTGAGGTTTAGAAGGAAAAAGTAACCTGTAAAAGTTAGGAGTCTGTGGAATTAGGAATTGCGTGCAGCTATCCTGGCTGCAGAGACTGGAATTGTTTTCTACTTTGCATGCTGCCACATCATTTGAGACACTTAAACCTGCTTTTGTCCCAGGTCCCCCATGCAAGTGGCTTCTGGTTCAATGAGGGGTCTTATTCATCTCTGCATTCTTTGAGCCTAATTCTGGGCTAGGCCCACAGAAGGCATTCGAATGAGTGCCTATTGATTGTGGAGGGCCAACACAGTGATGTTACTAAAAGATCTAGTTGAATATGTGACTTATTCTTAGGATTTAGGGCTTTTGGGGAGTCATCTTAGTTGTGATAGAATCCTACTGGTACTGAAATAAGAAAATGAAAGGTGGGGGAAGGTGTTCCTGAAAGGTATCAGAACCTCTCATGGAGGCCTGGGTGCCACATCTGAGCAAGAGTTAGGAACCAGGGACTGGAAAGCCAGCAAACTTTTCTGCTCTCCCAGTTGTGATTTTCTTTGTATATCTATCTGATCAATTTTTTTCCCTCTGCAGGTGAGAAATTGTTTTTTTGCAAAATTATTTTGATTTTTTTGCTTCTTTGCCCATTTCATAGCCAAAGGATGACCTCCAGAGTTTTGGATGACCTCCAAAGGATGACCTGTCTTAGTTCAAGTCGCGACTCCAAATCCCCAAGAGAGAAAATCCAGTTTCCTCAGATTGGTTGAGATATACATTGCCAATTTCCTGAGCCAGGGGCTGGTGTGATGTCTAGTAATAACATGGTTGTCAGAAACCCTGCTCCTCAGGCTGAGGGGATAATTGGTGGGTCAGGGAGGGGGGAAGATATGCCCAAATATGAATACCCAAGGTTTGTTGCACCAGCTATAAAGTAGATCTGTCTTAGGATATCTGAGTTAGAGAGTAAGAAAGCGGTTTGCTCCAATTAGCCTCTCTTTGCAATAGAAATGAGCCAATGCACCTTAGGAAATATGGAACCTGAGAGAGGAAGTTCTTTAGAATGCCCCAAGATCAACTGAGAAACTGGGAGGTTTGAGGGCATCTTTAAAATTAGTTTCTCAGCATTGGGTCTGGGAGACATGGTGATGCGTAAACAGCTTCTAACAGCTACTCTTAGGGAAACCTCTGGGAGACAGAGTCTTTGATGGTAGGGACTGCAATCTCAGTCTATCCCCGTGCCTGGACTAAGGCAGGAGTGTATATTAGACACATAGGAATTCATTTGTTGAGTTTCTATTGCATTTCAGGCTCTAACACCAGGTATATTTTAATTTAACCATCATCAAAGAGCTTTATGAGTCCTAGTTAGTATTCTCTTCCCACTTTATTGATGAGGAATTGGAATTTCAGAGAAGTTAAGCAACTTGACCAAGATCAGAGTTAATATATTATAAGGTTTAACTCTAGGTTTATCTGAATGCATATCCTGGCCTCTTTTCACTACCTTATAAAATCTCTCTGATCCAAAATAAGTATCTTGCAGGGGAAGAAGAAAGGAAAGTAATTTATCTTCCACGAGAGTTGCTAGAGGAGGTGAAGGGCCTCCAGGTACTTGAGCACTAAGCATATGGGAGGAAGTGTTCATAGAGGTCTGGACTAAATAAGCTTAGGTCTAATCAGTGACACTTTAGTGCTTTGGCTCTGGGAGTGAAAAGCCAAGCATACCTAACAGTGCAGGATAAACAAAGTGGATGCCAGGCTTGGCTTGGCTGTCAGCAGGAAATCGAAAAAAGCAAGTTTAATTCCAATGAAGGCAAAACACCCAGAGGACAGAAAGAGCTCATTTGCAAATGATCAGTACTATATCAGAGGAAGGAAGGATGATAAGAAAGGATGCCAGGGACTGGATGGAAAAACAATGTGCTCATATTCAACATCTAGATTCCAGGGAAAGCTGAATCTTAGTAGATGTGATGAAAATTCAAACCATGAGCCTATGTCTTTGAAAACATTTTCAAGGTGCAGCTTCTGTCATTCCTTTATGATATTCCTATTCTCAGAGCTTTTTCCACTTTTTATATCATCCTGAGACCCAAGAGTGGATTTGCCCTGGGCCAGTTCCTTGAGAAGAACCCAATTCCTTAATGTGCTTCAGAATGACTCTTTTGGAAGTTATTATCAAACCAACTCATCATCCCAGGAATCATCTTTACACAATTGTTCTGGTTGGCTAAATAATTATTGCTCAAGTTACATGGGGCAGGAATGATGAGGGCAGTTATATTTGATTGGTCACCTATAAAACTGATTATTTGCATAAGTGGTATATTTGATATGCTGGGGATCCAGTTGCCTCAGTAAAGCAGAGTATATAAATTTTGAGAGTAATCTCCATGAATGAAAAATCACAAGCATCAGCCCTGGCTGGTGTGGCTCAATGGATTCAGTGCTAGCCTGTGGACCAAAGGGTCATCCGCTCAATTCCCAGTTGGGCACATGCCTGGGAGCGGGCCAGGTCTCCAGTGGGGGGAACCTGAAAAGCAACCACACGTTGCTGTTTGTCTCCCTCTCTTTCTCCCTCCCTTCACATCTCTCTAAAAATCAATACATAAAGTCTTTTAAAAAAGAAAGAAAAATCACAAGCATCTTCCTTAGCCCAAAGGATTGTCACAAGGATTATATTAAGTAATGGATGCTGTCACCCAGCCCAAGAAATGGCTCACAATGGTCCCAACTTACTGGGCTTCTCTTGCAATGCATTCACTTTTATTAAGCACTTATATAATGTTTCCTACATGTTAAACACCTTACAGATATTAACCCACACAATACACCAACCTTTGGAAGTAGGTATTGAGATTGCTTTTGTTTTACAAATGAGGAAACGGAGGAACATAAGTAATTTATGCACAGTAAGTAGCAGAGTTGAGATTTGAATGTGGGTACTCGGTTCTTGAGTTCATGCTCTTTGACCACCCTGCCAAGCCACCTCGACAAATCTTGTTATTATAATGCACACAGTCCCTTGAATTGTGCCTAGCACAGTGCTGTGGAAGCTTTAAGAAGGGAATACTCAAAGGGAAATTGGATGAGATATTCTTGGGGTTTAGCCCATAGATGTTCTGATTCCTAAACAGTGTTCTGATGGCACAAAGGTGGTATTATGGCCAGAAACCTGGAAATGCTCTATAGCAGATGCTGCCTGTATCTTCTACATCTTCCCGTTTCAATGTTCTCTGAATGACTTCAAGCTGCCATTATCTCTATCTCTACCTGTTGGCATTTTCTGGAAAACCATTCTGTTTCCACGCAAGGCAGGCTGGATGTGCTAGGAATTAACTCCACCTCCACCCCCTCCCTGCCCCCAAGGAGCATCCCTCACCCAATGTCTGATGGGAGTGGGTGTATATATAACCCAGCTTCCCAATACTGAGTCATGCAGTTTACACCTTTCCCCAAAGTTTTCCTTTGGGATTAAACTTCCACCACCCACTGTGGAAACTAGCTTGATAATGTACCTTTTATTGGCTTCCTCCCTTCCCCTGTGTTATTTTCCCACTTTCCTTCCAATGTTCCATGAACCTGCAGAAAACAACTTTTACTCAGATTATTGACTCAGGGGTCTGCTTCTGGGGGAACCCAAACAAAGATATGCTCCAATTCTGCCCCAGCAGTCTTTCTCTCCCAAGGATTCCTGAGTAAGGAAAGTACAGTATATGCAAAAAGCAACCACTAAATGGAAAACAAAGTACTGCTTTCTAAATAGCTGGGTAAGCACCCAATACTCCCCAGTGTGTGGTGGTAAAACGCTAGATGGGGAATGTGGATAAAGCCTGGAGGAGAGTTCACTGAGGTCTCCTGCTTGCTAGATCCTGTGTAGATGTGCTGACAATATGGGGTGGAAAACCAGAGGGAGATCCACTTGAGAATGCAGACCTTTAAGGCACAGTAACTATATCCAGCAGCGAACTTGGCTCAGTGGAGCTGCAGGGCTCATGACAATCAGATTAGCCATTGTTCTTCTGTTAGGAGAGCCAGCTAAGGGGTGAGAGCAGAGGGTCTGAGATGTAGCAAGAGAGATGAATGTTCCCATGCCCTAATGTGGATGCTCACCCCTGTCCTGGTTTGTCTTCTTCCTTTGTTCTTCTTCAGTGTCATGATGGTCATTGATTTGCTGCTGCCCAGTGAGATGCTGTGTTCATGTTCTCTAATAGCATTTCTTAGCATTGCCTTGGAGTGATAATTAAAAAGGGTCAAATAGTGTTAGGATTCAGGCAATTTGATATCTCTGGCACATTGGTCAAGTATGTTGGAGTGTTGGTTGAGTTTTTTCATATCAATGAGTTGTTCTCTATGTTGTAAATTATGAAAAAGCCACAAAAATAGGAATAATGATGGTAATGGTGATAACAATAGTGATGAAGACAAACTACAAGTGGTGAAGGACTTGCATTTATTGCCTGCTTGCTCCATCCCAGGCTGCTTGAAAAAACCCTCTGTGTATATCTTATGAATACTCAAAGGAAACCTATGAAATTGGTCATGTGACATCATTGTGCAGGTGAGGAGGGTGATATTTAAAGAGGCTAAATAAGTTGCTTACTGCCATGACATTCACCATTTGAGGATCCTGAAATGTTTAAGAATATTTTCAAGCTTTTTTCCTTGGTAACATTTTTGCTTGTGGCATATTCAGGTATTGGGGAGGGAGCTGAATGGAGAAGGGGGTGGAAGAGATGCTGCAAGATGAGTGGCTAGGGGAAGAGTTCTATGAACATTTGTGTGAAAAATTGTCTTTGTGATGTGGCTTGAAATCATTCACCACATACTCCTTGGTTGAGACAATTTTTGAAGAACTGTCACTGCTCTGTTAGTCTCCCCACCATGGATTCCATGAATGCCAGGGTGATCGTCCACAGAGGTGGGCAATGTCACTTAGTTGAATGAATGAATGAGTGAGTGAAGTGACAGTGTTCTCTTATTTAATGAGAATATGTTTTAAACTTGGAATTCTCTGAGGGCAGAGGACATCTCCAAGAAAATACCTCTAAAGAACTGGTGGCACTGCTGGCCTTTTTTCAGGGTAAAGAGGATAGATCTGGGGGAGGGATGTATTTGAGAGGACTCAGCAGAATCCTGGTCTTTGGGAACAACTTTGCAAAGGTATCTGGCTCTGTCTAATTAGTCTCTCCTATTGCCCTGAAAAGATATGATCCTGGCTCTTTCTCCCCACTCATACCTTTTAGGAACATTTGGGGAAGAAGTTCATGACATTTGCGCTTCAAACAATATTCTTGGAAATACAAATAACAGGAATGGATGCCTAAGTGGTAGATCCCCATGCATTTTTGCTGGTTTTAAGGGCAGTGGGTATTTCTTCATGCCCATTGCTATACTGGCACAGGCTGTCATGCTGGGTTCTTCACCTCTGTTTGCAGTTTGAAGTCTGAAATAATGAGTGCAAAGAGGATTAGGAGCTGGTAACAATTAAGACAAGTAAACCATCTGCAGAAGAGCTGGATTCTCTCATTGATTAATGTCTTCACCAAGGAGATCTTGTCTCTCTTGGTCACCCAGACAGCTCCCTGAACCATTTCAGTCCACACCATGGCAGCTTGCTGAGCCCTGGATGCTGATTAAAAACGTAGTGAGTAATGGGGAACAACACACACCTCTATTCCTCTGGTAGATCTAAGCAAGTTAATAGCCTTCTTTAAAGTGAAATCAAATCAAGTCCTATTTTAAACATTGTATTGACAAGCACAAAAAGGCTGCTGTCTGTGGCCCAGGTAAATTTATCACTTGGTTTTGTTACTTGTTTCTCACTCTTGAAACAGACAAGAGCATTTAAATCATTCAAAGCCTCCCATTGTTCCAACATTGGTGCAGGGAAAATGAGATACGAGGGGGAGAATGTATATTGCTTGAGTTCATCCTGTAGGACCAGGACCTCTCTGGGTACTTTTTGCATGGTGATTCATCTGATAGTCCTGATAGTCCTTCATGATAGTATTATTTTGTTGCTGTTTTATAGTTGAGAACACTGAGGCATAAGGTATGAGATGCCTTGTCTCAAATCATATTGCAGTGGTAGCACCAGGATTCAAAGCCTCACTTGGCATTTGCCATCACACAGTCTCAGTCAAGGTCCAAAGACTGAACAGATGACACATTCAAATTAGGGGCATCCTAAGACAGTTAGTGAAGGGACCACTTCCACACATGAGAGTGAGGTTTAGGGAGATTGGTGTTGTAGCCCAGGACGAGGAATATAGTAGAATTGTTCTCACTTGTAAGCCTGGAGAGCAAGGGAAAAGAGCAGTTACTGAAACTCTGGAAAGTATCATGTAAAGGAGACTGTTTTGAGGGAAACAGTGACTTTGGTCAAAAGACAGACCAGTCCAATGGGATTTTCCATGGAGAGAGACTGTGGGGAGCCCCATTGGTTGACCCAACTGGAAGCCAAGAATCTCATTGATGAGGTTCATTCTGGTCAGCCGCCCAGTATAGGGAGGCAGGGCGGGCAAGGATCCAGGATTTCCCATTCTTCTGTTCCAGCACATCCCCCAGAATATATAATTTTTCCAGAAGGCAATAGCCATTGAGCTGTACCAGCAAAAGCACTCCTCTAAAGAAAACTGGTAAATATCAAAGCATTTCTTCTTACATGTGATTGAAATGACCTCAAATCACATTACTTGGATTTTGGTCATGACCTAGAACCTATAAAGAGCCGAATGTCAAATAACACATTATATTTGTAGGGACAGAAACCCAGCATAGGGGAGGAAACACACAAGCTGGGTGGGTCATTAAAACTCATCACCTCCATTATTTAATATAACTTCACAATACCCTGGGGCAGTCATGGGCAGAATTTCTATAAACTGTGTTTACCTTACACAGTTGTATTCTCTGAGGAAAATAAATGCCATTCTTCCTCTTCAAAGGAGAGTTGTTTTGCTATATTGGATTAGTTGTGTTGTTGCTGATCAAGTGGCTTTGGGAAAATATTTTCCATGAATACAGAGGATTTAGGAAGAAAAAACCCAGAATTTTCCTGGCATTCTCTACCACATTGCCCCTCATATTTCAAGGATCATGTTATACCATACGTCCCAGGATAATGCCCTGATTCTTTGTTTCATGGTTAGGAGCCTACAGTTCAAAGAACCAGGGAGAGTCACAGTGCTTTGCATCTGAAATCATCATTTTGAGAATAACCTGTGTGTCAGGCCCTGGACAAGGTTTTGTAAGTACAGAAAGGAATACAAAACAGTCCGTGCATCAGTTACAGATGAACATGGTGGAGGAGGCTAAGCATCAAGTACTCTAGGAATATGGAGGAGGAGGCAGTTGCATTTGCCCTTGGTGGTCTAGGAAGTTGCATGATACAGATGCCATTGGGCATTGGGATGGAGAAGGGACATTGCAGACATGAATAGAGGCAACGATATGGCACTAAAGACAAATGGTGATGCAACCAGTCAAAAGATATGTCTGGAGCAAAGATGTGTGGAGTAGAGTGAGAAAAAGGAGATATGCCTCAAAAGCTTATCAAGATTAGATTTTGAATGGCATTGACACTATGCCAATGGTTATAGCATTTGAGCAGCTGGAATAATGCAAAGTTTTTAAGCAAGGAAGCGATAGAGTTAGATGTGTGTTTTAGAGACACACATCTTGCACTGGTATTATTATTAGGTTGGAAAAGAAGTACCTGAATGTAAGAAAGTCAGTTAGGAGACATATCAGAAATGAGGTAAGTGGAGGCTAGATTGTAAAAGGTCTTAAATGTCAGTGCAAGGATCTCAGATTTTATTTCCATGCAGGAGAAACTTTTAAGTTGGTGTCCACTGATTGATTTCAAGTGAGTCCATGATATGATGGCATGCTGGTGACCCATTCAGATCTGCTTTCCTGACACAGTGTGATTGCACACCCCTGCCAGCTGCTGTGTGCTAGCAGTTAAAGATGCAGTCTGTACTGTATTGGTAACTGTGCTGGTAACTGGTAACAACCAGTTTTCAAAGGGGAGGAAAAATTCCTGAATTGTAGCTTTGGCTGATTTCTGTGGTGTAAATACTCCCACCAGGTGGACTTCAAACTATCAAAGACAGCATTGAAATGAGATGCATATAATCATTGGCTTCTGTGAGCTAATGAACTGATTCTAGCACACCACTGGATTCATCCTTCCGTAGAGAATTGCCTTTGGCTAATGGTTGCTGCTATACCTAAAAATGCCTGAAAAAAAAAAAGATATTCCCTTGGGGCAGCCCATGGCTAATGACTAAATATAGGGGGGTTCAGAAGCTTGCCCTCTTTGATTCATGGTGGGACCATTCTCTGGTTATAAATACACTTGGAGCCCCTGGTGGGTGCAGGCCGAGCTTAGACTTCAGCTGAACCCATTTCTTTTCTTAGGTCCTTTCCCTGCCTCATCCTTCTTCCTTTATATTCTTTCCAGTTTGTCCCATGAGTTCTCCATCAAGAAATCACTTATGCAAGGACCTCCACCTCACATTCTTCTTTTAGGGAGCCCAAGCACAGACATAAATCCTAGAAATTATGCGCAAGTCTTACATGCATTTTCATATCTATGTCAATATCTGGGATAAGGTCAATGGCTTTCATCAGATTCTCCAAGGAATTTATGACCCAGAAAATGTCTGAAACCTCTGCGATAGGTCATAATATTCATTTTTGCTTCTAGCCTGTGGTCGATGCTCTCTGAGCCCAACTTTCTGTAAGAGTGAAGGAAGAGGGTTCTCATTTACAAGAACCACCCTGTAGAGGGCAGGCTTATTTGCTTGCAATCCTAGTCAAAATCCCCTGAAAGGTGAGAGAATTCAAGGAGAGAGAGGATGCTTGGATTGACAGAGACCCACTTGGGAGGAAAAAGAAAATCACAGTTCCAGGCAAGACAGAAAGTATTAAGCTGCACTTTTAAGTCCTAATCAAATGCAAACAAAAGCATTTTCAAAAGCAGGAGTAATTGGTGGTTGAACAAAACCTTCTTTTAAACCACAAATGTTTTTCCACACCCAGGGACTGATAACAGGTTTTCCTCATTCCAGTTCTCCAGGATAGCTACTTAAAGCTTCAGCATCAGTCCTTCAATAGCACCTAGATGAGGTGTGAAACTTATAATTGTGAATTTGGGGCAGGTCCTTGTGAATCTTTGGTTGTTTTGGGGTTGGTTGGCCAAGTGTTGGCCAAGGAGGCTGGGATGCCAGCTATTTCAAAGAAGTCTACACCTCCCCTCCATATAATTGTAGACATTCATGCTAACATTAACATGTGACATGAACAATTTTTGGCTTTGCAAGAGGCTCGCCAGTCTTGTGTAAACCTTTTCTTCTTCTGGGACTGGGGATGCTCTGATCACCCCCACTACAAGGCAACCTGAGGGGTCTTTTGTGATAAAAACTATTTGCTTTCCTTCACCAGTGATAGTAAGAACTACTTCCATTTTTTAAAAGATTTTATTTATTTATCTTTAGAGGGGAAGGGAAGGAGAGAGGGAGAGAAATATCAATGTATGTTTGCCTCTTGTGCGTCCCCTGCTGGGAACTGGCCTGCAACCCAGGCATGTGCCCTGACTGGGAATTGAACCGCAATCCTCTATTTCACAGGCCTGTGCTCAATCCACTGAGCTACACCAGACAGGGCTACTTCCATTTTTTGAGTGCTGATTATGTTCTAGGAATTGTGCCTAAGAGTCCTCCCAGCCATGCTGTGAGGCAGGCGTGGTTAATATTTCTATTATGAAGACAACGGTACTGAGGCTAAGATGAGAAGATAAGGGCAAAACACCTCTCCCTGGTCAGAGAGATGGTAAACAGGAAAGTGGGTTATTTGGAGCCATAAGTGCTGATGAAATTTGAGCTGAAGGGACTGATGGGCAAGGCACAAAGGGTCAAGGGGCAGACACAAACAGTGTTGACTTTGGTGCTAGACTTATGGGGTCATCCTTCCTACCTGTAACCCCTTCTCTAATCATTGAGCTAACTTCCCCTTTCACCCATGATGGGTTTCTGGGCAGTTTGATGTGTTACAGACCTTGTCACTGTTCTGCCATTCTGCCTCTTCAAAAATGACACAGAACAACTCTGCATATCACCAGCTGGGGCAGACCCAGCTCTCTTATTGATCTCATATTACTCTCAGTGGGGAAACACTAAAGGCAGCACCTCTCAGAAACATCAAATGGTAGACTTGGGGTCAGGCAGTTAGGGCAACTGCAGCACCTGCCTTTTAATCCTGGCCTCGCACACCTGTCACTGTTCTCCTGATTTTATACCCAGCTTCCAGCCCCTCCATGTCATCCACCAGGAACATAGTTCAGTAGACAAAGCAGAGGTTCAAATGTCTAAAGGACCAGGTTTGAAATCTTATCTTGTAAACTGACCAGCTGTAACTTTGAAAAAGTCCCCAATCAACTCTTTTGTTCCTTAGTTTTTAGTCTGTAAATAACAATAACAAAAACAGTAACAACAACAATAAATAATAATACCTACCTGCTGTTGGATTGTTTTAACTGTGAAATGATCATCATATGTAAATGGCATTTTTTCACCTGATCTAGTAGTGGAAATATCTATATAAAGGCCTTTGTGCTGAAAAGATGGCTGCTCCATGATCTGCCTTCTAACCAGCAGGCCCAGCACTCTGAGGACGCCCACTTTCCTGGGAAGCTGGGTGCTGCACCAACCCTATAGGAGAGAATGAACCACTCCACTGGCTAATGAGGAAACTGAGGCCCATGAGTTTAAGGGGGATTTTGTCAAGACCTTCCAGAAAATTGACAGGAAAGTTGGAATCTGGACATAGTACTCCTCCTTCCTCACCCTTGCAGGGATTCTAGGAGCATCAGACAACCAGACTGTGATTATAATAACAAAAATAACTATTGTAATTACAACTCCCCTACCCTTTATTGGGCCAACATTTTCTACATGTCAAGTATTGTGTTTATGTGCATTATCTCATTTAATCACTATACTTAGGAGCCATGATTATCTCTGTCCTACAGATGAGAAAGATGGCTCAGGAAGCCTAAGAATTTGCCCAAGATTATGCAAATAGGAAGCGACTGAGTAGGGAGGTGAACCAAAGTCATTTAAGTTCTGAGTCCATTTTATAGGAAAAACTTTGAATGACTTAGCTTTAAGGTATGGATGGACCTGACTTAACTGACGGAGGAAGTTCCATGGTGCCAGAGTCTTTCTTATTCTACTTCCTAATACACTGGTTCTGTCAGTGACTTTTCAGAAGATAATTCTAGCCAGAGACCAATAGGTCTTGGTCTTAAGTCACTATACTCTTTCCTGTTGTGTACATCTTGAGTGATAGGCTCCTAAGCCTCTGGTATGCTTCTTTCTAACACTTCTAAAAATGCTTTGAAAATAGTTCTCTGCCTCAGTTCTTCCTACTTTATTTCAACACCATGCCCCCTAACGTTTACTTTCTTTTATTTTTTAGGGGGGTGAGGACCTAATATTTCTTTTTTGTGTGTCTCTCCAGCTATTCCACATTTCCTCCTTTTCTTCACCTCATTCTTGTACTTCATGTGCTCTTAATGAACTTGATAATGCTTCTTAGTTACAATATACTGATATAAATAGATTGTGCATGACTCCTATTTTAGTTTATTTAATTTTTTTTATTTTGTTATTTTTCTTTTTTACCACCCCTACCCTCATCTCCTTTCCCCAGTTCATAGCACTCTGTACTGTCTTACTAAATGACATTCCACTCTACTGTCAAAAGATTCATTTAGGTATGTGTGCATCATTGGACATTGCTTTGGGTGAATATATTTGAAATTTCATATAAAATTTTGTTGTAATTTGAGATTCATGTGTGTTGCCATAAGTAAGTCTGCTCCATGCTTCTGAATGCTTCATGGTATTGCACAATCTTGCAGGCTATATTTATCTGTTGCCCTAGTCATGGACATCTAGGTTTTCCCCTCAACACTTTGCTACCCCATGTGAGGCTGGATGACTTTTCTCTTACATGTTTCCTTGTGGAGCTTCATGAGAATTTCTCCAGGATATGTATTACAGAAGTGGTTTTTTGGATCATAAATATTAAAGCCTATGCAATTTCTCTAATACTGCCCATCTGGAGAACTGTAAGACTTTATATTGTCATTGGTTATTCAGAGAGAGTTGAATTTTCTCTATATAGAGAAATCTATCCTACCTGGATAGATTTTTTCTTTCCATCTGGAGGTTATAAAATGACATTCCATTGTTGCTTTCACTTTTATTTCTCTAAATACTGGAGGTTGGAGCCTCCTATCATATCCTTCTAGCCAATTTGTTTTCTCCTTCTGTAATATTGCAAATATTATCTTCCAGTCTGCCAGGTGTCAATGATATCCATCATTGAACACACTTCTTAAATTTGTCATAAAGTAAACTAAATCATTTATCTCCTCCCTAAAGTTTCTGCTTGCAAGATCTCATCTAAGAAATCACTTTATACCTTGAGGTCACAAAGCAATTTAAATTTTTCTTTTGTTTAAAATGAAATTAATAGATTTAATATATTTAGAGCTTGTTTTTGTATATACAAGGCGAGTCCAGAAAAAGTCCAGCCATTAATATAACGAGAATGGTTTATGTGATGTCTGTAACCTGGCAGCCAAGGAGAAGTTACTGGAATGCATATGTATAAACAATGATGACTCCACTGTACTAGTCAGTGGGAGCGACAGACACCCTTGAGTGAACATGTGTACTGTGTGGTTGTTGCATTCAAAATGACTGAGCCAGTGGAGCAATGAATCTGCATCATATTTTGTGTTAAGCTTGAACATTCCTCTGCAGAAACCATCCAGATGATTCAGAAGGCTTTCAGGAAGAGTGCAAAGCATGCGACACAAATAAAAGTGTGGCACAAATGCTTCAAAGGTGGTCGAGAATCTGTTGAAAGTGATCCATGTTCTCTTGGATGGAGGGCCTACAACAAGCAGAACACCTGAGTATGTTGAACGTGTATGGGCCGCAATCAATGAAGATGGGTTACTGACAGTGTGAGAACTAGAAGCTGATCTGGGAATTCCAAAAACTACTGTGTCTGATATTTTGGTGCAGGGTCTTGGCATGAAATATGTCATGGCAAAATTCATTCTGTGGTTTCTGCTACCAGAGTAGAAGGAACAGTGTGCTACAGTTGCTAATGACTTGATTCAGAATGCTACCAATGAACCAGATTTCCTCAAGAAGGTCATAACTGGAGGTGAATCATGGGTCTATGGCTATGATCTGGAAAGGAAGGCCCGATCATCCCAATGGAGGTCATTAGATTCTCCATGCTGGAAAAAGGCACAGCAAAGAAGCAGTAAGATCAAGACCATGTTAACTGTGTTTTTTTTTTTTTGATTGGGAAGGTGTTGTCCATCATAAGTAGGCTCCTCCAGGCCAAATGATTAATAAAGAGTACTACCCCAATGTTCTTTGCTGGGTGTGAGATGCAATACAATGAAAGCAGGCACAGATATGGGCATCTGGTGATTTGTGGCTTCATCACGACAATGTTCCTGCTCAAGCATTATGTCTGGTGCAGAGATTTTTTTTTGTCGAACATTAAATCACTGAGGTGACTCAGCACCCCTACAGCCCAGATTTTGTGCCCTTTGACTTCTGGCTTTTCCCCAAACTAAAATCACCTTTGATGGGAAGAGATTTCAGACTGTCCATGAGATTCAGGAAAATACAATAGGGCAGCTGATGACAATTCCAACAGAGTATTTTGCAGAGTGTTTTGAACAGTGGAACAGATGTGGAAGAACTGTGTAAGGTCCCAAGGTGCCTACTTTGAAGGGGATTGAGGTGTCATTGTCCTACAATGTTTCTTATATCTTCTTCAATAAATATCTCTATTTTTCATGTTATATGGATAGATACTTTCTGGACAGATCTTGTAGTATGTAGGAGAGATTCAGTCTTATCTGTAAATAAATTTATCATACATGTTACAATTGCCAAATATTCTAAATATGTATAAAATCATTCATTATTTTCTCCACAGATTTGTGATTCTACTTTTATTACATGTCAAATTTCTCCTTCTTTCTTTGTCTCTCTTCTTCACTCAAAGTCTCTGTTTGAAGCTATATGTTCTGTTCCATTAGCCTATTTGTTATTTTGCAAGCATACCATATTGTTTTTATTACCATGGTTTTGTAAGATATCATAATGGATGACTCACCCTCTCCCTTCTCTCCTTTCTCCTTTTTAACCTTCCAAATTTCCTTAGGTATGTTCTTAATTTTATTCTTACATACATATTTTTAACCAGTTTATCAAGTGTCTTGTAAACTCTTGCTGTGAGAAAGTCTATGCCATGGGGCTGGTTAGGCAACTGAGATAATGGATTAAAAAAGCTTTGCAAACAGTTAAAAAGTCTAGAAAAGTTAGTACAGTGCTGAGATAAGACCAGAGCTTTGGGGTCAGCCAGAAGTGAGTTGAAGTTTCTTGGAAGTTGGATAAATCATAATTCCTCTAATTCTCAGTGCCTTTATCTCTATGATTGAAGTTGATTTTAACCTGCTCCCATGCTTGTGCATAGGGGGCAGCAATTATATGGGGCACCATAGTCTGGTGCATTGTAGGGTTGTGGGGGTACTGAGGGTAGGCAGTGGAGTCTTGGGAAAAAAAAAAAAGAGTGAGAATGCTGAGCCAGACCTCACACAAAGGATCAGGGCTGCTATTGACATGGTACAGGCTGTCAGGTTAATGAGATCATTTATCAACATTATGTTCAGGGCCATGATGGATTTATCCAGATCCCCTGCCTGAATCTTCTGGGGGAAAGGACATTAATGATGACATCTGTGAGCACAGGGATGTGTGTCAGGCTCCTGGAGTGGTAGGGAGAGAGGACTTGCTTCACTCCTTCAAACTCTTTCTGCTTCTGCCTCTTAAACTCAGCAATGTCTGGTGGGACCTGCTGGGTTATTACTTATCTGCCCTAGAATCAGCCAGCTATGGGAGAAGTGACTGCTGTTAAATTCTCCAACAGTGCCAGGAGGCAAAAAGATAAAGTTGAAAGGGCACCAGGTTTGGAGGAAAATGCAAGTGGGCCTGAACCTGAGCTCTTCTACTTAGTGGCCAACTATGTGACCTTGGGCAAGTCATTTTGCCCAGTAATTATACCAACCTTGTATAATGGTTGAGAGGGTCATGTGATCCAGTTGCTGACAAAGGAATATGATAGGGAACATGTCACAGAAATACAAAGCATCACAACCATTTTAAAAAATAATTATGTGCTGCCTTGCAGGTGATAGTTTCCTTGCAATTTTAACTTCAACTCTGCCACTAATGGCTGTTGTAATACCTACCTGGAAAATATTGTTGACTCTAAAAACTGGCTTGGACAATATGATTTACTGTTGGCTGCAAGTGAGCATATATGTATGTGTAGTGTGTGTTTATTGGGGAGAGTATTGTAATATCATAGGTTATAAGAAAAGTTGTAGCCAATAATAAATTTATTTGGACTTTTCATTTAAGTAAAAGTGTAGCTGATGATTGTAAATCTAGAATGGTCTTATGACTCATAATAATGCTAATTAGCAATAACAACAACAATAACAATAGCTCGATGTGTTCTAAATACTTAATCAATTAGTATATGTCCTTCCATTTCTTTTTACAACAATCAAATGAATCCCTGTGTTATTGATGAGGAAAGAGGCTTCCAAAGTTTAAGTGACACAGCTGGTAGGTGGTTGGAATGGGGGAATCAAATCCATGTCTGTCTGGCCCTAACACCAAGGCTCTTAATAATTTGGAAAGGCTGTCAGTTACTTGGGGAGATTCATTTGGGATTCTTCTCTCCATCAAGAGCACAATGCTCTAACCATGTCGCTTCTGAAAACAGCAATTTCTGGAACTGAAACTTCAATTTTTCAGATTTGGAGGATGACACTTGAGATGAGGCATCATGCTAGAGCGTGTCATCCTCTATCATGATCGTGGCGGTGCTCATTGCAAAGAAAGCAGCGAGTGAGGCAGCCATCTAGAAAATCAGAAAAAAAACCCACCAACAATAGTGGTGTCACTTGGCAGGCAATTTGTATTTTCTTCGGTCCACCAGAGCCCAGTCCATTTCTTGGTAATTTCCCACTCCTTAGACCATTGGACCTTGTGAAGACATCCCCCACACCACTTCTCCACCATAAACTTTGACCACAAAAAAGAGCAGCCTCTTGTCATGTGATCAAGAACTTATTTTACTATTATTAAAAAAAGTTTTCATCATCTTGCAACCTTAAAAATTCTACTTGGGGTAAAAGAAAGAGATGAAGAATAATCCACAAACCTTAACTGCCAGAGGCATCTTGGCTTACTATGGAGGGCAGGGATTTTGAAACCAAGCAGAGAGGCAATCCAAACTCTGCTACTTAGCTGTGTAATCTTAGGGTGGTTTCCTTGTCCCTCTGAGAAATACTAATTTATCACACAACTCTAGGTGGCACAATTCACCCCAATTCCTGGGCATTATTTCACATAGTGTATTCTGTTCATGGCTCCTACTGGAGCTGTGCAGCATAATTTCCCTGTCTCTGAAGATCATAGTCTTCATTTATAAAATGAGGATGATAAAATAATATCTTCTTCATAAGGGTTGTTTTCAGAATTAGGTGGGATAATGACTGCAAAGAGGTTAACAGTGCCTGGCACCACAGTAAGTGTTCAACAGTATTCATTCTCTTCTCACATTGTTATTTTTTGGAAATTGGAAGAAATGGAGATAAATAACATACAGCACAACCCAGTGCTTGGGAAATCAAGCATAAATATAAATGATGATATCAAAGTTGGTGAAACAATATAAAGGAGATTACAAAGTGATACTTGTCTAAATATTAGATAAGTGACATAGTGAATAAGTATTATGACTTCCTAAGGGGGAGGTTGCCTTAGGTGAGGTTCCCCACAAGCAGATTTGGAGATGAGGATTCATGTGCAAATGATTAAGGAAATGCTCCCAGTGGAAATGAGTAGAGAAGTGCAGATAGCAGGGTAGGGCAGGGGGAGGAACCAAATAAGGATATGATTTCAGTGAAGTCCCAACCTTGCCCTAATCCTGAAGGGATGCTCTGGAATGTAAATTGCATCTTGGAGTTTGTCTCTGCTTGCAACAAGGCACATTTGTTCTTCTACCCAATCCATTATTGGCTAGGGCTGCTCTAGGAGTCCTGCACTGCTGGGCACTTTTGAGTCTCTCTGATGTTTTTTAAAGAGAGTCACAAATCAACCACAAAAAAATAGCACACAGATATTGGTGAAGGAATGTCCCAAAATCGTATTTTCCAAAAATGACCAGCTCAATATTTCCCATTGCCTAAGTTCTTCAAGGACTTTACTACTCTCCTTCAAGGGGTATAGATAGTCTGTTGACTTGAGGTACTGGTGAGAGGCATGATGAATTGGCAACAACATAAAGGATGTTATGTGATGTATCAGGCTAGGTTCTACAGCTTTCTCCCTTGGAACACTTATCCTTAGAACCCAGTTACAATGCTTTAAAAACACTCAGGCCATATGGAGATCCATGGAAGGAGGAATGAAGAACTACAGCCCTTGGCCCTGGCTGAACTCCTACTGACAGCCAGCACAAGTTTGCCAACTGTGTGAGTATCTTTTTAGAAGTACATCTTCCAGTTGAGCCAGCCACCAAATGTTGCATAAAACCAAGATGAGCCTCCCTTTCTGTGCCATGCTAAACTTGTAGAATTATGAACAAAACAATTGATTGTTCTTGTAAACCACTAAGTTTTAGAGGTGACTTGTTTGCAGCAGCAATTGCAATGAGGAATAAGCTTATGACCTAACCTCATACATCACATAGCATTCTGTCTCCTGTTGTCTGTTTATTGTTGCCGTCACCAATACTCAAACCAACAGACTACTTACACCTCTTGAAGGGGAGTAGTAAAAGGAATGTGAGAATCTGGGTAAAGCACTAACAGTGTGGCAGATGCTGTTGGGGTTATGTTCAGGTTCTCTTTACCATGCTGGAGTACCCATCTCTCAGATCCCACGAGTGTTGGTTGGTTCCCTGTTTTGGGAAATTTCCATGGGCCTTAAATAGAAGCTATCTCAACTGGGAGGTATTCATTCCCCTGTGAAGTTTGCAGTCAATGACTGACTGACACTGGGATACTAAAGTGCCTTTCCCTTGTCTGAAGGTAGAACCAACTCTGTGTTACAGTTGTTCTTCAGAGCTCCCCATGGGATCCCATTGAACCTGGTCTCTTCACCCTTTTCTAGGTGTCTAGGTCCCACCCCCCCGGGCTTCTCACTTTTCCTCTCGAACTTCTTCTGAGAGTACTCAGTTAAAAAATCACATGCATAAGAATCCCTCAAATCAGGCTCTGCTTCTGGGGAACTTAACATAGGACAGACAGTGTTTTCTAGACAGTCATTATTATAGGGGTAACATATAACAAAGATTGTCTATTTTGTATAAAATACAATGAAAGATGCTGCTGATACTGCTGTAATATGACGTCTTAGCAGAAAATTTGCCAGTGTGAATTCAAAATACCTTGCAGGGGTGTAGGATGAGGATGTTTGTATAGCCAAGATAGGACGATGGTCTTTGTATCCTAAGCCTGGGTTGGGCAATACGGGATTTAGATGTCTGATTCAGCACCACAGTTTGTGGACAGCACCACTCCCCAGGCTTGGGGACAGGACACAATTAAAGTGATTTCCATTTCAGCACCACAACGTGCAAAAAGCAGATGCCTCAATTAAAGAGCAATTGTTTTTAGTAAGTCTTGGTTGTAAGGTCTTATGCTATTTTTCACATACCCAGCCCCTTTCCCTTGACACCATCAGGATATTAGAAAAATCCCAGGGCCTGCCAGGGGATTACTCTGTTTATTAAATTTAGCTTCACAAACAGAGATGCTCTGCACTTTGTATCACCCTTGAGAACTTGATCATTAAGGCATTCTATTGGCTTGAAACCCAGCAATTTCACAAGACAATAAAACAATGTATGTTCTTTTCAATTTTTTTCCTGTATACTTTATTTGCTAAGGGAAGTAAAACATAGTGCAATGATACACCATTATGTGATATGGAAGCTCTCTGCTGAAATTAAATCTCACCATTACAGGGTGAATATCCAAATCCATGGTGTTAGCATTTTTACTTTGTGTATGCCAGTGGCTGATACTTGATGTGGTACTTTTTTCCACTGGTGATTTGGTATTTTTTGTTTTAGTCTGGAACTTTGTAAATTAGGTGAGTGCACAGCTGAATGTTCAGAGAAATACAGAATACAGAATTGGAGGAAACCTCAGGGACAATTCAGCTTAGATATTTCCTTTTTAAAGATTAAGAGACAGATGCCCTGAGAAATAAAAATGTTTTGCCTCTGGTCACAAGGCTGATTAGTGAGTCAATAAGCCAGGTATTTGGACTCTGAGTGCCATGATCTTTCTCAGGTCTTACAGTCTTCTGCCATTGCTATCCTTTAAAATGAGAGTTGCTCTAATTTAGTTATTGTCTGGCTATCACTGCAATTGGGCAAACCGTACCTTGTTCCATGGAGGTTCAAACTGGTTGGTTATCTAAGTCCTAAGAAAAATGAGGCATCTGGCACTGTAAAATATATTTCTCCCATGTACTCTAATGTGTTCTCCCTTCATTGCTATCAGCATTCAATGCCAGGCATAAAAGCTATGGAAAATTTGCTGAAGATGATATTTTAAGACATTGTAATAATACCATCATAGCATGGTGAAATATAAATTCATCATGTTTGCAGATTAAAACTTCCAAGAAAGACAGGGATTTAAGAGTCTTTGCATGTTTAAAAAGTTGAAGCATGGCCAGTGGAGCTTTTTAATTCAATAGTTAGTACTCAGTGTGGACTTGAATACTGTTAGCAATGAGGTCAAACCTTACTAGTGTATCTTGGGTTACACTGGAGAGGTAGGGGTACCATAATTACATAGTGGTTTAGCCTATAGACTTAGAAGTCTGGCACCTGGTGTTTGAACTTGGTATTCCATATACTTGTTCTTGTGCAAGTCATTTAACCTCTTTAAGCCTCGGTTTACTGCATGTGTATTGAAAATAATTTTAGTAATGCATATATCATGTGGTAAGTTTGTGGGTTAAGTAAAATCATTAATGTAAAGCCTTTTAGTACAGTGCTTCACCTTTTAGCGGTACTCAATAAATATTGGCTCTTTTTTTAAATCAATAGTAGCTATCAATTAGTGAATATAAGTTACATTCAGGCAGGGTTTTGGGTGATATTAATATTGTTCTCATAGGAACCCTCCTGCTGCAGATGTATATACAATGCTATAGAAAGGTGAAACAGCTTTCTCAAGCTTATCAAATTCATATCTGAAGGTTCCATATTTTGAATTTCAAGTCTGTCAAGTTCCAAAGCCTCTGCTCATGCCACTACATTTCTGGAACTAAAAGGGATCTTAGAGAACACTGAATCCAGGGTTACTATAGAATAATGGGTTTATATGGATTAAAGAAAAATAAGATTTTCATGATCAAATCGTTTTGAGAAAGGGAACTCACTCTGTGTCTTATTGAGGAGCCACCCTTCACACTGATGTATTTCCGTCTTTTAAGGTATCAGAGTAAGTAAATATTTGTAAATATGTTGACCTCAGAATTTCCATGGGGCATCTTATAGGATGAGTATCCTATGAGACATTCTTTGAGATTTACTGATCAGGCTAGCATACTCTGTAGATGAGGAAAAAAGGTCACGGGGGTTTAGTAGGAGTCATGCCCCAAGGCTCCAGGGTAATAATCTATCCACTGCAGTCCTCTGCCATTTGTCCCACCTGTATTCCACTCTTAGCATTTATCAGCTAGATGGTTGGAACAGTTTCTAT
>PVKM010001319.1:0-80113 GCA_004027735.1 Carollia perspicillata | reverse complement strand
CTGGCCATTAGTTTTAGATGCCCTTCCTCTTTGAGTAATCTGCTTACTGAATTATTATCAAAGGACTGCATTTGTTATTCATCAATCTAAGGTTCAATGAAGAGAGGAATGTGAAAAACACTCTAATCTGATTTTGATAAAACAAAGATTTTAATGATATTTAGGAAACTGTAGATCTACCATTCTGGAACTTGCTTTATGGGATACTTAAAGATACAGACGACCTTCAAAATATGCTAATTTTAATTAGCTTTTGTCAACATATCTACCACCACCAGAGCTGAAAGTTAAGAGTAGCTCACCCTTCTCCATTTCTTTTGCACTTTTATTGAGATATAATTAACATACCATACCATTTAAGTTTAAGGTGTACAGTAAATGACCTTACTTGCATATATTGCAAAATGATGACCACAATAAATTTTGTAAATGTTCATCACCTCATCTCATTACTAAAATTTGTTTTTCTTTGTTATGAGAATTTTTCACTCTTTTCTTTTGAGTAATCATTCTTTTGACAGTGAACCACCTTCACACTTGCAACCTCTGCTGGTTGCAGAGGTTTCTAAGAAGAGGTCTGCAAAAAAGGAGGCTGATGCAAAGTGTCCGTTCCTTCTCTCTCTCCCCTTTCTCTGTGTGTATCAAGTTACCTCCAAATGGCATATCTGGGGTGCATATACATGTGTAATGGCTTATTAAAACATGTCACTCTCAGTGGAATCCTATCCAGTACAATATTTGAAAACCCCAGAGGGATTAAAATGAAAGCTTTCTCTTTCACCATAAAACTGAAGACACTGAGTGGACACCACACCATGGCTCTCTATTGATTTTCTTAATTTAGATATAAATGAAATAACAATATCCTCACCACATTCTATTACAAACCAGACTTTTAGAATACTTTTTTGCAGACATTGTTTTTTATAAATAACACTAAAAACCAGTCATTTCCTAGATGGTATTTATTGCTATAAGCAATCTCTCAAGTTGTTTTTTTTTATTAAGTATACCTATTGTGATAAATTTTCTTGAAACTTCGAATTATATAGATATTTATAATCACTGGTATTACCTATTTTTTATAGTTTTTCAAGCCATTCAGTTTTTGTTTTCTCTTACCATGTGCCTTCCACCTGTGGGAGAGATATTTTTAAAACATGTTGGAAGTTGAAATCTAATATGAAATGTGGACCCAACAGGATACTGGCCTTCTTGAGGCTTTCCTGCTAGGATTACTCGTCGGTGATTTTGGAATGCCAGTCTCTGTCACAGGCATTCCTCGGGCCCTGAAGCAGGCACCTTAGTATTAGGACAATGAGCTTCATTGTGATAAAAAGGTCACGGATGTTTTATTAGTCAATAAGGTACAGATTTTATGTGGCAAATATGAAGCCAAATGTCAAAGTTTGGAAGGTCTACATACCCTTATTCTGATCAACCTGAGATACTTGTGACTTCTCAGTCATTTAGTCTCCTTCAGTAGGTAAAGAATAAAGAACACAACATGATGGCTGTCTTCTTAAAGCTATTTTCAGGATTGTTAAAGTATATGTACTTAGTGAGGTACAATACATTTTATGGTTTCTCTGATTTATTTGAATATTCCTTTCAATGATTAGTGAATTATCTTCAATGATTTACTTATCTGAGCTGCTGCTTTTAATTTCTAATTGTGAAATTGTGGAACCATGACTTACTGATCCAAAAAAAAAGTGGTTTTTTTTTTTTTTTAAGAGGAATACAACTTAAAAGTACCAGCATTCCTTGACATACAGAAAGACTGATCTCTACCTGGTGATATACAAGATAATTAACCTGAAATTCTTGAAAGAAGAGGCTATTTGCAATTCACCATATTCTCTTCTTAAAAGAACAAGCTGTTGTATTTTGGCTGTGTGTGTGATCAGTATTCCTTTTTGCCCTGGGCATCTGCCATAGCTGTCCAGGAGTAAAAATATGCCCTCTTTCACTGAACTTCCTTCTTGACTTTCTCGTTTCTCACTAAGGAACTCAATTTTCATGAAATCATTTTATGAATGATGGCCAATGTCCTGTTTCATGTCACGAAGGGCCATTGGCCTAGTTAATGCCTTAAACATTATGTAGGGAGAAAGTCCTATAGGTTATAAGTCGTGTGCTAACTCAAAAAGTGAAACATGAATTGACTTAATATTGAGTCTAGTTTTAAATCATTTGGAGAGGGGGTCACAGAAGTAATTAAGCCTGTTTTGTCCTGATTATTAACTTTGTGGAACATTTCTGTGAGCCTGGGCCAAGTGTGATGTGTCCTTGCTTTTCCCCACCTTGTGTTGGAAAGAAAATAAATAAGCATGAAAGCCCATATGCAGATAACCTTAGCAGTGGGACCCGGTAGTGTGGTAGAGATTCCGGAGACTGTTGCAGGTGTACTCACCTGGAGATGGGAGGGATACGGAGTTTGCAGTGAAAGGCCCGGCATGCCCAAAAGATACCTGAGGAATATGTCCCAGTCTCATCTGGATTCTGCATCTCTGCTGTGCCCAAATGCATGTGTAACCTTAGAGAAGTGACTGCAATCTCTGTGGACCACAGTTTCCCCATCCATATTACTTCTTAGTTATTTCAGCTTTAAAAAGATATGAATTCATAAATTTAAGTTGTATACTATGAGCTGAGCTAAGAACCTAACTGCTGAGTGTTTCTGTGGGAAAATGCAGAGTCCCTACTAAACCATCAAGGATGCTTTTAGAATCCAAATAGGCATGGAGATGGAAACATTAGACCTGGGGCTGATGTGTAAATTGGGAAATTCTGGGATTGAAGCATGAATGTCTCTTTTCTGCCTTGATTAACTACAGACTCCAGAGGGTATAAATGAGGAACAAAGGATTCAGGAGTTGGCTGCCATGGAAGAGGCCCGGATAGCAATCCTGAACAACCTCGAGGAACTTGAACAAAAAATCAAAGATGTAAATGACCAGATGGATGAATCTTCCCAAGAGGTATAAACCATGAGTTCACTTTTTACCATCTCCCTGTTTTGTTTCGTTTTTTTAGCTTAAAAATATTGCTGCCCATTAGGGCCTAGGCATTGGAAACAGTACATTATTTGTTCAGTGGGTACATACGTAGGATAAAACTGCCTTCTTTTTACATTTCTTTTTCCTTTTTTAATAAGAAGAGAGAGACATATTCAGCCATTTTCATGTACTTTACGTATAAACTGACTTTGTTGTAACTAGTACAGCAGGTTCTCAAATAACGGTTTGTTCAACTTCATTTCATTCTAACATTAATGAGATACTGTAGGAACTTTTGTTTATGTCAACTAGCCTGTGGTAAATTGGGTTTCATTAAACATCATTTTGCCACACCTCTGAGAACCTACTGATGATGTTAAGTGAGGACTTGCTGTATATGCTTTCTGACTTGCTAAGAAATCTGAGCTGAGGGAACATGAATTTAGGTGTTCAAGTAGAAATCCAACAAATGCTTTGTGAGCATGCTTACTATGAATTGGATGTCATGTTGGTACTATAGTGGATTTAGATATGAATCAAACATAGACATAGCTTTCTAGAGGTTTGCAAACCAGGGAGGAGACAGACACAAACAGACTATAATTCTGGTTACAGAATTAATAACCGTAACTGAAGGGAGGGACAACTTTTACATTACCACTGTGGAATGACAAAAAGCAAATAATTCTGCCTAGGCAGGATCTGCGTGTCTGTACTCACAGATGATGCAGACAGCCCCATATGTGGCAGGGGACTGCTCACCTGTCAGCTTGTGCAGAAACCCTGGAAGCCCCTCCTGCTGGCGTCGCTGAGGAATGCAGTGCTTGCATTCTGGGCTGAGTGTAATTTTTTACTTCCCATGCTCTAGAGACAAACAAAGAAAGACGTGGTGGTGCCCTAGATGGTTCATGCCTGAGCCTCCGTCTAAGCAAATAGGCAAAATATTCTTGAGAAGTAAGCAGAAAGGGGGTCATCATAGAAAAATTAAGTAACTAGTTCTCTTATATTCTAGGCTCTCCAGCTTTCTTCTGTAGGACTCCTGAGCCTCACCCGGGCTCTCTGAAATGCTGTGTAGGCCCCACAATCTGGCTGTTCAGTAGTTACTTTCTGAAATCTGTAGCTGTTAGAAGTGTACCTCTAAAGTAAGTAGCTAGGAACTGACCTGAACGTGAAACACCTCTGGGCTGTGTTTTGTGTCCTCAGTTGGATATGGAATGCGCTCTTCTGGATGGAGAGCAGAAATCTGAAACAACCGAACTGATGAAGGAGAAGGAGATTTTGGATCATCTAAACCGGAAGATAGCAGAACTGGAAAAGAACATCGTCGGTGAAAAGACCAAGGTAAAAGAAAATTCTGTTTGAATGCAATTTTTATGGGCAAAAGGGTGGTCCCATTTTGTTGGATCTAAATGTTGTATGAATTGCCATGGTTTGGGATTTCTGTGTCCTGCTCCTGGAGATGGTGGCATTAGAGAAAAGTAAGAGGAGGTAAGTCGTCACCAAGAATTGTCAGGTACCGAGTAGTTGACGCTGAGGGAGTACAGCCTGTGTAATTCCAAGCTGATAATCTTGGTGGCTTTTTCTACTTGATATGCGTGAATTGCTTTTTTCATCAGCCTTTCTGCTCTTCTGATTCTACTGTATTTTTTAAAGGATTAACTTTAGCTTACTGAACTTCTTTACCACTGGGGCCCTGGAGAAATGGCTTAAGCATATGCAGATATGGGTGTGTCGTTTCTGTTCATTTTTTCTGTTTATTAAAAAAGATGAATGGGAGCCATTCATCTCACCTGCCTTGTCTTGCCACGGTCTTCAATGCAAGTGCACTGCTCTTTGGATAACCCATTGCAGTTTTCCCGAGATCCTCCCACTGCCCAGTAAACTCTGTCACTGAAACACAGTTGACACTCATCTTGGAAAATGTCTCGTTTATGCATTTGAGGCCACGACCTGAAAGGTAGCCGATATCTACTAGGGAAAGTATGAACAATTACTTGTAGTTTTTAGAATCTGGGCTGGTAGTTGTGTTTTCTGTTTGTCTGTTTTTTTGTGTATTTTTTCTGGGAAATATTTTGCTTACTCTCTTTTCACATTCTGAATTAGTTACAGCTGAACTAAGCCTACACCAAAAATTAAAATTCCAGTTTGGGGAAGAAAAAGCAAAATGAACTTTAACACATTTTTTCTTGCTCTCCATGTTCTCCACTAAGTAGAGAAAAAGAAAAACAGTGTTCGGTTTGAGTAAGTTCTACTGGTAATATGTGGAAGGATTTCTGCTGAATGTGGCTTCCTTTTTATAGGTCCTTCTTTGTTTGAGACCAATAAATAAGGGCATTTGATCTTGGTGCCAGAAAATGAGCTCAAAAAGATATTGTCAGAAATTGAAGTCAGATTAAAAGCTACACATCAATATCTTGGCTTCCTGCTTGTCAAGATTAAACTGCACAGCTTTTTCATATTAAATTTTATGTATGTTCCGTCTAGACCCAGACTTTGAAATAACAAAGAACCCATTTGGGTAATAGGTATATTTTTCTTTAACAGCTCAAAACCAAGTCAAAGCGTTGATTGTCTAGTTCTGCAGTATGGGGAGGTTATGCTTTTCAGAGGTTCTGTACTGAGACAGCAAGAAACTTTCATGGGAGGCAGCAGATGTCTTTGTTTGGGGGTTGCTAGCGTTTTATGGTTTATGTCATTCCAGAGAACTGTGGGACATAGGAACCATGTTCCCAGGGAACCTTTCTGCCTTCCCCATTTATGTAATTATTTATCTGTGTATAGCCCACAGATGGCATGGCTGACAAATTCTGTTTGTCTGTCATTAGCATCAGATTCTACACAAAAGTGAAGCAGGTCAAGTTAACGCTGAATCTCACTTCCCAGGGAGAGTTGTGTTATGTTCTCCAGACCTAAAGTAATGTGGAATACCAGGAACATGGGCAGGAACAAGCAAGAAGGTCACCTCCATCCTTCCTGTGATTGTTTTGGTGGCTGGATAGAGGCTATGCATAGAAGAGGGGACACTGGGGGCCTGAGTGTAGGATCAGCTCATGCAGCTGTGAGGGGATTAGTTGGTCTTGGATGATGGGATTATTGTCTGTCATCACGTGACGTGAAGAATGACAGAAACTGGCTTTGGGGGAGAGATGCCAGAAGAGCTTGAGAGAAGGGAAGACTGACTGGGCTAGATGATAGTCTTGACAACCAAAACTCAAATAAAAACTCAAGTGTCGCTTGGCGGCATTACTGTGTTTCTCAAATAAAATTATTCTACCATTTTATGGCATGGCGATTTCATACCTTCTCTTTGTTCAAACCTTTGGTCCCCACTCCTCCCACCAGCTTTGAGATGATCTCACTACCCCAGTTCACTGAGAAGTTAGAAGCATCCATCTCTTCACAGCTAAGGAAGTTTCTTTTTTCCTCTCAAAGACCGAGACCTGTGGACACGCCCTGGGCCTCAGGCCATTCGCCATCTCAGCATCTTCAGTCCTTTGTCCCTCCTCCCCCACCTTCTTCCTCTTCACTGGATCTGTACTGTCAGCATGCCAGCATTATTATTTTAAAAAGTTACTACTGAAAAACAAACTTTCTACCAGCTGCTCCCTTATTTCACTTCTCTTCATCATAGCCAAACTTTTCAGTTTTCTTAGCACTCTGTGTGTTCCCCTTCTCCGCTCCCACTTAACCATTCCCCTCATTCCAGTTGGCTGGATTCCCACACCGCGCATTTGTTCCTGCTAAGACTGCTAAAGACCGAGGTGCTGCCCAGCCTGTGGGTGCTTCTCAGTCCTCTTACGATTAGATTCCTGGGGAGCATTCGAGACAGGGGGCAACTTTGCCTCAGCACTTCCCCTACCCTGCACCCCTTTGCCTCCACATACCACACTCGTCTGGTTTTCCTTTTTTCTCTCTTACTTGTCTCTCTAAGTTCTCTACCTCAGTCCCCTTTGCTTGTTCCTCCATCTCTATCTAACCAGTTATCAAGAATGTTTGTCTCTGATCTGAACCCTCTTTTCTTGTATCCTCACATTCTTTATGGCCGTGCTTCCCAGTGCTGGTGACCGTCTCATGTTTGTCTTCAGCCTACTGCCCCTCCTGAACTCTGACTCATATCCTGTGGTCTACCTGACATCTCCACTCAGATATTTCATAGGTATTGCCAACTGAACGCCCCGTCACTGAACTCTCGGTCTTATCCTTCCCCTTGCCTTCCACAACCTGCCGCCTTCCAATCCTGTCCTTCCTCCAGTTTTCCCAGTCTGGGAGATGGCGCCTGTGTCCACCGAGGTCCTTGACACTTCTGTCTTCATCACGCCACGTCCAATTGCTTATGAAAACATTTCTCCGTTACTTCAGCTTCTCTCATCTCCACTAACAGTCATGTCTTCTGATCTTCGGAGTATCTTCTTCAGTCCCATTTCCAGCTGCTTTCCTTCAGGGCATTCTTTTCACGGCAGCCAGAGTGACTTTGTTTAAAGAGTAGAAATTAGATCACACCACTCTGGCTCATGTTCCAGATTTATACAAAACTGTATTTTATGTAAATAAAATATTTATATATGTTACATGCTCCCCCCTTCTTCACACCTCTCTCATGGTGTATTCTGTTCTAGCCGTTGGTTTAAAGATCTGGTCTCCCGCCCCACCGCCACCAAAGGTCCCTTGTGGATCGGTTTGCTCTGCCTGGAGCGCCCTTCCTCGTACCCCATGCCCGTCGTTTCTGCCATTCAGGCCTCAGGTTCAGCGTTCGTTTTTCTGAAAAGTCCTTCCAAGCCTTTCTAGTTCACATTATGTTTTCTTTATTGTTCTTTTAGTCCTTTTATGAATCATGTATGATAATTTACATTTGTTCTGGGCCTGTTAGATATTTATATCCGTCCATAGCCTGTGAAATAGAGGAAGGTAGCATTATCCACTGTTTTCTGAGCTCGCCGTGGGTGCCAGCATACCACCCAGTATTCTTTGAGAATTGAGCATGGATCTCCTGCTAACAACAACAAGTCTAGGCTGGGCCTTACCACAAACACTGAGCCAAACACCTGCCCAACCGCTAAGCAGCCAAGTGTGAGGACAGCTGGGCCGGTCTGCTCAACTGCACATGCCAGTGGGCTTGTAACCACGCTGCCAGTCGAGCCAGAGCGTAAGACAGAAGGAGGAAGTGGCCTTTGCTCTTTTGGATTCTCGTTTCCTTTTCCATACACCTGTTGCTGCTGTCAGATACAAACTGTGGAATGAGAAAACCAACACCTGAAAAGATATCCCTGTTGGCCAAGCTCTGATTCAGATGTCGATAGCACATCCTGTAGGCCCAGCTCTAGTTTTTTTTGGAGGCAAGGCCTGGAGACATAGGAAGAAGGTTTAATAACACCTCAGAGTTCAAATCCTGCTGTGAAATCATTGACATCATTCCTTGGCTCTGAAGACCAGTCTTCAGTATTATTTCCTTTAACTGAGTTGGGAACTGTCATTCTATTTGATATATTTAGTATAAGTTAATATATATTATAGATGATTATTATTTATTGTATGTTACCACATAAAATATAAACTATAGACATAGTTATATATACAACATAAAATATAGACAATGTATTATGTATTTATAGAACATTTTCGCAGTAGCCTCCTGGACTGACCCTTCACTGCCACGGACACCTGTGAGCTGTTTCCATGTCACTCTGAGCCCAGGCCCTGCCTGTGTGTTCTCAGACAGCCTGTGTGTTCCCATGACCAATAGAGTCTCTATGAGTATGGATAAACCTTGAACTGATATAAGTATCTGATTCAAAAATCTTCCCAGAGGAGATGTTTACTTGATGAAGGAGTAAGCAGAGAGGCAACCATGTTTCCTGGGTGAGTGAAAGGAGAGAGGATTGTTCACTTCTACTCCAGTAGACGGCTTCCGTTTCCTGTGCTGGGTGGTGGAGAGTGGGGAAGCCACCCGGGCTGTGAAGCTTAGTTTGGGAGAAGGCCAGGCATGGAACCAGCTTCCCTTCCTTCCACTTCCCTCATCTTCTGCGTTTTTTAATGGTCCTCACTCAGATAAGTTATGATATTTCGTAGTGATCTTGACCTGCTCACTTTTATAGCTAAATATGCTTACAGCTGTGAACTGAAGCTTAAATCACTCTATGCCATACAACATATTCCTGAGTGAAATTCTAAGTTATTGGACTAATTGTTCTCAGGAGGCGTATGTCACCATATTTTCAATGGTTAGATTTTATTCCCTATTATTGTCTTGCCAAAGTACCTGTTACTTCCTCCCCATCCTTCCTGCAGAGCCAGGGGATGACAGTGAGCCAGGCCCAGAATTCCTCAGCCAAGTGTTAATGCCTCTTGAGTTCACAGCGTTGGCCAAGTCACAGTTGATGTTCAGAGGGACCCAGCCCTTCCCGTACCTCTTTCTTACATTTCAAAGGTAGCTCTCGGGTTAGAGGAAGTGGAAATATATCATAGGATTTGGGGATTACATCAACAGGATTCCAGATTAGGGTATTTTTTTCTGGTGGTTGTTTGATTACATAAATCTTAGGGTTTTGGTTTTCCAACTTTCTCTAGACTAAACATCCATTCATTGTATAATGAAAATGTCAAAGCCAAAGGGGAAAAAAATCCTAAAGAGAAATATAGGGATATGTAACCTTACAGGCAGGCAGGGAATGGATTCTCAACAATCACTGTTTGTCAACACAGGTTTATTTCCTCTGCCATTCCAAAATCTGAAAAATTTGGTGGAGAAGAAAACATCCTTTTGTAGGGTTGGCACCACAGTTTTGATGGTTGCAAAACCTGACTTTGACTAATATTCACACGTTGGTGTGAATATTTTTAAGTAGCTGTAGAAGTAGTCATGTGTTTGGGTAAAGGGTACTTCCTCATATAATACATGCTGTGTGAACTGTGTTACCCCTCAAAAATTCAGAGTATTCTGAAATCTGGAATACATGTGACCTTAGGAATTTGGGGCTTAAAACAGTTGCCTAACCCATGAATTTAGGAGGATGCCTGCCCTGTAAAGAACCCCACAGCATTTAGGGACTGGAAGGAGAGGGATTCTCTGGTGCAAAGAGGGTTTGGGGTGGCTCGGGGACTATGGATTGTAACCCATCATTGTATTAATTCAAGACCTAAACCAGTGTTTTATGAAACATGCCCTGATTACCCAGCATTGCTGGATTCTGTGCTAAACAGTTTGGAAGTTAAAAGATAAATCTCAATTTTCAAGAAAACCTTTTCAAGTTGATAAGGTTGCCAGATTTTCCCCTTTCCATATATATAAGTGTATGTGTATATGTGTGTATGTGTGTTTGTGTAGCATGCTCAGTTAAATTTGAATTTCAGATAAACAGAAAATATTTTTTTTCCTTTTCACCACAACTGCCATCTCCCAGTAATTCACCAAAATGACAAACACAAAGGGGGAGAGGAGAGGCACCCACTGTATGTTCTCTAGGCCTTTCAGTAAACAGGGTTGTGCCTTTGGCCACATACATACGAGCCTACAGGAAAGGTGATAATTGTGGACATCAAGGGAGCGGGCAGTGTTCAAGAAGGAACGCCCCTCCAACGTTCGCATGGCAGAACTGGAACGGTCTACAGTGTCACCCAGCATGTGGTGGGCCTCCTTGTAATATGCTAAGCCCTCTAAGAGCTGAGATGGCTTCCTGAAACATGTGAAGGAAGTGATCAGAAAAAGAAGGAAGCCAAAGACAAAGGTACCTGCGCCACCTAGAGCAGCACACTGTGTGAGAACCAATGGAGAGGAGCCTGAGCTGCTGGAGCCCTTTCCCTGTGAATTCGTGGCATGAGCAGTGTAAGAAAATAAAAGACCTCTGAACTGTTAAAAAGCAATAACAAGGATTTTTTTTTTGGTATAATTCTGTCCCATGCATTATTTGGGACACACTTACATTGGAAGATAATTTGCTGTTCAGCTGAAATTAAAATTTAACTGGGTATCCTCTATTTTATCTAGCAGTCATACAAACTAAAAAAGTAGCATCTTTTCAGGGTGACCTTGAACCATCTGCTTAACAAGCATTGCACACTTAGATATGGTAAAATGATTTTTTTCACTGGTATTCAAGAATTCCTGTGTGGTATTGGAATTCAAATAGAGCCAGTGAGTTAAATTGCAGTTCACCAGTACAACTTAAAAGAGAGAAAACTTATGCTACTGTATTCTAACCACAGATATAGCAAAATGAGCCTTTCATTATTATGTTCATTCAAGATAATAGGCAACTCTTGTGTCCAAGTTCAGATTATTTATGGTAAATTTATAAATACTCTTGACCATTTGTCTATTAGAAGATAATCATTTTGCATCTGAAGCTGAAATGCATCATTTCTCTCTGAATGCATATTCGATACTGGATTCTCTCACAGTTTATTTTTGATTTAGTTTACTTGAGGTGTTTAAGCTGAGTGTCAAAATTTTGGACAAAAACAACTGGGATGTTATTTGTAAGAGAGGTCTTTTATACTATGAAGCAAAGGTGCTAAGGCCAAATGTTTTAAGAACAATTTCTGATGGGTCCTGTGGTAGAATCTAGTGTCTTCATTAGAAAAATCAAATTGTAATTGATTGCCTTTGCTTCTCACATCATCCTGGGTGGGTAAATCAGTGGTTCTCAACCTGGCTGCGTATTAGAAAAGGTGGAGAGATTTTTTAAATACTCATTCCTTAGCCTTTCTCCCTACGTGGAGACCTGGAAAGAGTATATTTAAAAGCTCACAACAATTATTCTAACAAGCAGTCAGGGCTAAGAACCACAAAGCTAAATAGCCTGTACTTCATGAGGAAACTGATCAGCTTCTCTCTTTTCTCTACCTCCAGTCCCTTATAAATATTTATTGAGCGCGTGCATGAACAAATATAAGCCCAATATTATGTACTGATTTCTACTTTTATTTGCACGTGAATAATTTACCTTTGGCTGTAAATATACTTTAGTCTTAAATATACAAAACAGGCAGAATCTGGCAGTGAATTTGTGCCCTAACCTGGCTTTGCCAGTACATCAGGAGAGGACAAGTCAGTGGGAGCACAGTGCTGATGGAAGCCGCCATGTCTCTCGGAAGTCTCATTCTGTTCTTGGTGTTAGAAGTGTCCCCTTGCACATCTGGGTTTTCCTCAAGTTTCCAATTCCTTGAAATGTAATTTTTTTCAACCAAGTTAAATTTGTTGAAATATTAACAGTTTACCTTTATTTCCTGAATATAGATTTAGGAGTCTTTTAAAATATTTTATCTTTCACAATTTAGTGTTTGAAAATAGCACTGTGCCTGTACTAGTAAGAATAGGTGAGTCTGTTTACCACTTTAAATCTGGGGGAAGAGAGGAACACCCAGTTTTAATATTTTACCTGTGAAAGGATGAATCCCTGAACCCTGGAATGCCATCTGATTTGTCCATCTGTTTTACCTTCACTGTAGAAGGTGATACTTTCAACCCTAATTAACTACTTGACCAGAGCTAACTTTCCTTTGAAAACTTCCTGGGCAGTAAATAGAAGACAGGAATCTTAATTTCCTTCTGGCTCAGAGTTGGTCTGCTCCTGGCTCTTGCAGGAGTGGTGTCACCTCTGTGGGCCTCTGTGATTTATGACCAGGCCCACCTGCCATGAGTCCTTCTATCATCCTTCCCCTTGACTTCCTTTACCCTAGCTTTGGCCCCAGGGAGCTTTTGCTCTGAGACCTAGGTGGCGATCACAGCCTTCCTGATAAGTCTCAGAGAAGCTGCAGACGGTTCTGATGGTGCCTGCTTGCATAATTCTTCTAACGGCCCCCTTGTATAGAATTGCGAAAGGTTTTGAACACCTTGGGAGGAAGGCACTATGCAAACATAAGGTATTTTTTTCTTAGTTGTTTATTTGTGATGATGATTAACAATATTCAAAAATGGGAGGATCAGAGCAATGGTTTGATTATTTCTTCGGACTGAGACCTGCATTTTCGGCCAGTGTCTTTTCATATTGTCAAATATCATATTAGTGTTTTTTATCAAATGAAACTTCAAATTTTAGGGCTTTGAACCTATGGTATTTAATGGAATGAATGGTTTTTCTTATTTGCTTAACTTTTCTGTTTGGAACTGGATTTGCTGTAAAATCTGGTGATACAGTATTTAGAAATAGAACTATTTTTGGATAAAATTCTCCTGCTTTGTAAATAGGGCCATCTTTGATCCACACACAGAGGAAATGCATTTTCTTAGCCAGAAGACAAAGGGCATTCTGTACTGCTGGCTTTAAGGGAAAAAATGATTAATTCTGAAAGTAAAGACTAAATCTAACTGGTACTACGAGTATGTTCAGTTTTACTATGAATTAACACTTGAGACTCCTTTTTTTCTGCGAACAATGCCATTGCTTTGTCCAATTCCTGAACAACAGATGTGCCCGATGGGCAGACTTACCATTGAAGACGGGGGTCCTGTCTTTATAGTCTGCTGAGGTTTAAGTTGTAGATTCATTTTGAGGTTGATAGATGAAGTAGGGTTCTCAGTTTTATGACTTCTGGATCTTATCATTTTGGGAAAAGAATACATTTCTAAATCAAAATATACATCTCTAAAATGCCCTTGAAATTTTAAAATTAAAGCCAAAAATGGAGACTCAAGTGAACTGGTATAGGTATTATTGTCCTATAGTTTCAGACCTAAACCATGACATCTTTTATAAAGAATCTGACTATATGTTTACACAGGAAACCATGGCCATGTGGATAAAGAAGTTGTAGTAAGTATAATTTTATACGGCTATTTCAGAGCTTCATCGTCAAACAAAATATATCCTTCTGTGATAGACTTAGAAGCCAGTTTTCTTTCTGCCAATTCACATAGAATGAACTAAGGAAAGCAAGGTCATGGTGTTCTGCTTACCAAGAGTGAAATTCTGGTAATGCTTCATAAAGTGCTTCTGTTTAGTCTCAGAGTGATATGCAAGCAGAGAATTAGGTCTCGAATTTACTTCAAGGGTTCAGAGTATCATAAAGGGAACACAGACTGGGAAGACGAGCACCACACGTGTAGAAGTTTTGCATCTCTATTTATTTACAAGGTGGCATTGTAAGGCCTCATAATCACTGTATTGCAGTATTTGCCTATTACACTCCAGAAAATGTCTAGGGTCACTTTGGAGTGTGTGACTTAGGAGGAATTTAGTGTTATCTTCTACTTTTGCTTCTATTCTCTGACTCCTGGGTGTTGTCCTCTCCTCTTTATTCACAGCCCAGGTTCACTTACTTTTAAAGTCAGTCATTGTAGGGAAGTTCTTATCTGCACAGTGAAAATCGCACTTCGGTGTCTCTGAGCTGCCTGATATACCTTTGTCTTGCTGCTTGGTCAGTCTTGCCGTTTTTACTATCTCACTCAGCCTCTGAATTAGATGCTCTCCCTGGAATCAGATTCTCTAATTGCTTAAGCTCTGAAATTTACCAGATAGCTGGAATGTTTCAGATGACGAGGGTATCAGCTCGAGCGCCTAATGTGCCTCCGACATGGGAACAAAATTTCAGTAATTTCCAAAGCTTGCCTGAGAAATGCCTTGAGCAAATGGGACTACCACAGTACTTGAGGCACAGGACTGCTTTTCATTATCTGGTTCTCTGCCCAGTGACTCTGCAGGGCCATCTTAGGAATTTGGTTGGCATTTCTTTTGTTCTTTGTTGACCATCAACCAACTACTGTTGCTTCCCTGGCTTTTATAACACGGTGGCAGGAAATAGGGAAGGAAGGAAGGAGGGGTGGAGGTCAACGCCAATGCTCAAGGAAGTAGGTTGTGTTTCGAGAATACAGAAATGTGGTCCCTTGTCTTTGCTTCCATTTACACCCCTTATCCTAGTCACTAACATATGTTTCTATGTTCATAGGATATCGAGTGTTTGTGTATACTTGTTTGTGTGGTCCTTGGGAAATGTGCACTAACGTCTGCTTAGGTATGAAGGTAATTTCTATTCTTCTATTTTCTGATTTCTGAACTTCAGGAGAAGGTAAAGCTTGATGCTGAAAGGGAAAAACTAGAGAGGCTTCAGGAGCTTTACTCCGAGCAGAAGACGCAGCTGGACAATTGTCCTGAGTCCATGCGAGAACAGTTACAGCAACAACTGAAGAGGGTCAGTAGCAAACAGGAATGTGTCAGTTGTTTTTTTGCTTTCTTTTTTTTTTTCAATTAAATTCCACTTGCCTCCGACTTCCTTCTTCACATACCATAAATTTGCTTAAGTCCTGATCATTAGATATTTTTTAAATAGAATATGCATGCTGACAGTATATATTATTTTATGCTAATCAGTTAAAAATTCCTTGTTAGAATCCTTCACCTAATTGATAAGTGTAAAAACATTTCTGGAGTCATTCTTTGTAATCAAAGAGAGCGATTCCTGACATTAACAGTCACCGAGATTGTAGCATTTAATCAGCTGACATCTTCGCCCTACTCTCCGCTGCATCATGAGTACTGTTTGCCCTTGAATGTTTTCTTTTTAGCTTGATGTTATACTCTCGTTCAAAAACTATCCTATTCTCTGATTTGTTCCCCACCACTGCTTATTGTATTGTTTTTCTTTTTCTTCCTGCTCCTTAGTGACATTGAATTCACTAGCACGAGCACAACAGTCAAACATCCAAGATGCAGGGCAATACCAATGCCCTCAACATCTTCTCATAGGATGTTCGTGATTTTTAAGAACTTAGAGCAGAACAGACCCTCTAGCTTAACTTTATCAGGTTGTTTGCTGATCCTGATGCTGGCGGTGTCTAACACACACACATTCTGAAACCAAGACTTCCTATGCGGTGGTTTCACAGTTCCTGGCGAGGCCACTCATGATTTCATAGACAACGGCTCTGCTTCCTCTGAACAGCAGCCCGAATAAATTGTGACCCTGGAAGACAGTCTTGGACTTTTAAAGGAGTCACATAGTAGTAGTTGGTCCTGAGTGATTGACAGTTTATGATTCTACATGGGTAGAAAAGAAGGCTAGTTTCACTCATGTTATTATGTCTGTGCCAACTGGAAAAATAAGTTAAGATAGCTCACCCTTGAAAATGTTTAAGATGACCTTTAATACAAAAATATTTGATGCCTTGAGTATCAGTACATTATGAAAAATTAGGTAAAACTTTTCAATATATTACAGAAGTTGAAAGGATCTTAATAAAGATTACCAAATACAGACAAATTAAACCGCAGCACATCTGTTTTAGTAATTGTTCTTTCTTACAATCTTGAGTCAAAGAAAGTTCCAACAGTGTCTCTCCCCCTTCACTCCCTTTATTGTGCACGGCTAAATTTGCCGTGAGAAGACAGAACTTCTCATTCCTCAGTGCCACTGTTCTCTGAAAATCCTGTGGTAAAATGATTAGGAAAAGAATAGTATTTGTAAAATTATTTTAGTTTCTCATTTGTTTGTGTTTATGCCAATTCACAAAAGAGATTGGGAAACTGGTGTTTTTAGTTGTTTAATGTCATTCACTGTCCTGATTACTAAAGTTTTACACAGTTGTAATACTTTATTTTGAGTCAGCAGCATAGGTATATATTTTGTTCTTTCCTTTCTTTAGTTATGCAGTTAATTTTTGTATTCTTTATAAACATTGCTTCAAATAAAAATCGGTAGATTTTATTAATAACCTGAACTCAGGCTGATATAGTTGCTGTTTGCTTAATCTAGCTTCTGTAAGATATAACTCATACATTTGTATATGTTCTAAGGATTTGACTATAAAGGAGGAAAGAAAATGATGCAGACAGTCTGTTCCACTAACTGAAGGCAAAGACTTCTTCCTCTTCCTCTCCAAGTGTAATCTTCTTATCATAAAACCCCTTTTCTTAGGAGACAGAGACTGGTTGTAGTAGCTTCTGTTCACTTGATATTACGAAGTCTACTAATTCTATTTTTCAGGAATGATGACCAGAGTAACTCTTCTCCAGTCCCTTGGCCTAATCAGTAAAAAGTTCACTTATTTCATTGGAAGTCCCTGCCTACTAGGAACTTCCTATGTTATCACAATTCATTTCCCTTCAGACTTCAGACACTTCAGAGTACCACTTCGCTACAAAATTTCCCCAAGGCATTTATGTTAACTCGATTCAATAAAGTTGGTTTCCCTTCAACAAACTTTATTATGAGGCAAGTTATACAAAATAAAGGACTAGGGAGAACATCATTTTCCTAAACTGTATATTGTCTCAGACACTTAAGGTGAAATTGTAAAATGACTTTGTGTGTCAGCACTGTGGGTTAATGACTAGGCTTCTACCTCTAAATTATTGCTTTAAGAGTCACAGTACAGTTTACATCTGATGTTGTTTCATGGCCTTCGCTTGTAAGTAGCTGACCCGGGCTCAACCATGGAATTGTTCTCTGGGGTAGGAGTAGCATGGAAAGGAAAGCTGAAGTTCAATGAGTCGCTCATTTGCCGGAATAAGTTCCACTATTAAATGCAGGCAACACCTGGCAAAAACATTTTTCTTGTGCTTTTGATATTTACTCAGCTGTCTGGTTGATTTCAGTCTCTTGATTTAAAAAAAAAAAATCTATTCAGTGATATCTATGATTAGGAAACCTTTGTTCTCACAGACTGGACAATCAGTTTATAATTTAATCTTGCACAACTCATTCAGCTTTGATGGGTCTCAGTATCCTCGTATATAAAATGAGGAATTTCTACTAGATGTACCATTGTACCATTGTCTTTCCAAACTCCAAAAGTGTGCAGTTAAAGTGTTTGACTGTGGCACAGGATGGAAGAATGCTAACAAACTCTGAGCCCCATTAAAATGTGTTTTCAGACTTGGGCTTGGGCTGTTAGATTAGTACTCTAATTCCTCCTGGCATTACACATCTGTTCTCTTATTTCTCTATGCAGAGAAAACATCAACATCTGTGTGTAAACTCTGCTATATAAATTCTCACAAAAGTTATTGGAAAGAAAAAAAGGAATTTGCATTAAATTTTCTCTACTGAGCTGCTTTATCGCTTTCCACGCCCTGTCTTTAAGCTTGCCAGCCGATAGAGGTTTGTGATGTTCCTTTAGTAATGAGACGGAGCTCAAATCTTCACTCAATTTACCGCATACTTGACTTTGAGCTACCTGCATATGTTATTCTGTGCTCAGTGAAACTGTTCCTGCCCCCCCATTCCATCTCCTGAATTCTTTTATCTAGAATCTTTTCAAAGTCTCCCCCAGGTTGTTTTCCTTTCACAGTTTAAGTTTACATACACACAATTCAATAGTTTAGATAACTTGGTCAGGTGACTACACCTGCGGAATCCGAGTGCTGAGTTTAGCTTTAGTTTTCAAATTTCCTGCCTATCGTGCTACTATTTTCATGCAGTAGCTTAAACATTTACTACAAATAAGTGACTCCGTGGCCTTCATGTGGTTAAAATACCATGTTGCATGTGAACCAGATGTGGAGTGGGGGACTGACTAGCGTACTGTATATATTGTGAGCCATCTATCCGCTTGGAGCATAGATTTTAATAAACTAAAAAAGGGAGTTTATTCAATTTATCTCAATAACTTCCAGACACAAACCAAGCTTAATGGAGAGACCTTAAAAATGAGTGTACATGCCTGTAGGAATAAATATAACAGCTAACACTGCTTCAAGACTACAGGTATTTTGTTTTGAGAGATAATACTTGAGTTATCTCTTAATTCCTCTAGTAGTGACTAGATTTGGTCTGAATTTTTTAGTTTCTTTAGAAATTGTAAGCATGAAATAAATGTCTGAGAAACTTGAAATGTCAACCAATAACTTGAAACCAAAACCACATTTTGTTTGGCCAATTAAAATGTAAAGAAGTTTTAAATGATAAATTTTTCAGATTGTTTTTCCTGCTCTTAAGCTTTGAGAACACAGGGTCTGTGTTGATGTAATAACCTTGTTGCTATAGCGTTGGTTTTAACTACATGGTTACATGGTTGCTAGTATCTCTTCTATGAGTCATTCCCAGAATAACATTCATTTCATACAACAAATATATTCCATTTGATTAAAATATTTAATTTTTCATCACTTACATAAAAACATAGCTCCAGGTGAATGGAGCTAAATGCTGATACAGATCCAATTTATCATATGTCTATTTTCCTAAATCTTTTTGGTGTTTTGACTGAAAAATATATGTCCTGGCTCTTTTACTCAGGTAGAATTGTAAGCCGTGTAGTTCAGCTGGCTCTTCCTTTTGGCCACAGCTTATTTATAAATTATATATATTTGAAAAATCTCTGTATATATTACATTCAGGGCTCTGTCAAAGTCTCCAAAAGCAAGGGGGCAGGTGTTCTTTAATAAAGTAGACTGGAGAATAATTCACACAACATGAACCAGTTTTGCACAGATGTAGGTCATTCTTATCCTGAAACATTTCATACGTTGGAGAATGCCTGTCCTAGACCACCTGATTTTTGTGATTTTAATCTTTCTTAACTGCCCTAAGATTATCCACAAAGTAGTGGTATGTAATCTTTCGAGTCACTCTTTGTGCCTGATGAAAGGTGTTGTTCTGTTCTTTCCACTAAAAAGGTTTGTAATCAATTTTAAGGGATTTACAGAAACCTGGTTTAAGAACCCCAGTCTCCAAATATTTTTTATTACATTCCTCTTCAATAAAATTATTTGAGCATGCATCTCTATATGTATTATATAGAGCACATACATATTTATGCATGCTCAAAAATGTATATTTATTTTAAATAATGTACATACACTGTTCTACAGATGTCTATTGTAAAACATTTGTTTAGAAATTATAAAAGACTTCCAGGAAAGATGGAGGTGTAGGTAAATGCTGCTTGCCTCCTCATACAACCACAGCAAAATCATAGCTAAACTACAAATATCACTCAGAATCATCAGACAATCAAGCTGTATGGAAGTCCAGCAACTAAGGAATTAAACAAACCACATTCATCCAGATGTGTAGAAGTGATGAAGGGTCAGAGACATGGAGATGCAAGACAGTCTGGTCCCAAAGCCACATGTGATGGACATAAAACAGAGGGATACCTCAGGAACGAGGGGTCCCAGACCTACTACAGCAGACCACCAGGCCCAGGATTCTAGTGCCAGGGAGGTAACTCCCCATAACTTCTGGCTATAAAAATCTATAGGGGTTGGGTCAGCAGAAGAAACTGCAGGGCTCTCAGGTGGCTCCTTTTAAAGGGCCTCGCACCACACATGGACTTACTCAGACTGACTCCCTCTGAGCTCCAGCACTGGGGAAGCACCTTGAAGGGGACTGGTGGCATACCAAGGGGAAGTGAATCATCTGGCATCAGGGTAAGAGCTGGGGACAGCTTCCTGCCAGACAGAACAGTGGACAATGGTTGCTGAACCTTTTCTGAGCCCTCCCCGCCATGCAGCTACAGTATGGGAGCACCATATCTGAATCCCCACCAACCTGGCTTACACAGTAAGCCTTGCCCTGACTGTTATGTAAGGGTCTGTCTCATCCAACTTATGGGCACACCCGAGCTGGTAACAGTGGCTTTTCCATATGAAGGGTTGGGGTAGGCACAGGCTTCAGACCTTCCTTAATCTGCTCAAACACACACCAGCTGAGCCCAGCCCCCTGTACCTTTTGCTAAGTGGTCCCAGGCCCAGCATTAGCAGCAGCTATCTGCAGATCATTTTATAGCTTATGCCAAGGAACCCCCAACAGAACACAGGTGAAGGCTGACCTTGGTCTGCACCACCCAGGAAACCCCAGAGCCTGCACACCCAGTGGACAATTACAAACCATGGCAAAGCACCACCCAATCACCTCCACAAGCCACAGGAGGGAGGTGGTTGCTATACGGGGGTCACAGCCAGTCCTACCAGCTCTCTGGCCTGGGCAAATCCCTCCCACTGACCTGTTGAGAGCAATCAAGACTCATCTGCAAGAGGAGGCAGTACCCAGCCCGTATGGAGGGCACACCTTGAATACCCAGCTCGGGAGATAGAGAAGGCTGAGCCACTGGACCCTACAGGAAACCTGCTGCAATAGGCTATGCTCCCAAGACATGGAGTCAAAGAAGCCCTACCTAATATATAGGAAAAAAAAAACACAAGGAAGCTATCAAAATAAGGAAACAAAGAAATATGGACCAAATAAAAGGACAGATCAAAACTCCAGAAAAAGAACTAAACAAAATGGAGATAAGCAATCTTATCCAATGCAGAGTTCAAAACACTGGTTATAAGGATGCCCAGGGAACTCAATGGGTACTTCAACAGCATAAAAACGTGGGCAGAAATGAAGGTTACACTAATTGAAATAAGGAAAATGTACAGGAATCAATAGTGGAGTGGCTGAAGCCAAGAATTAAATCAACGATTTGAAACATAAGGGAGAAAAAGACATCCAATCAGTACAGCAAGAAGAAAAAAGAATCCAAAAAGTTGAGGATCATGTAAGGAGCCTCTGGTACAACTTCAAATATTCCAATATTCACATCATAGGGGTACCAGCAGAAGCAGAGAAAGAACAAGAAATTGGAAACCTATTTCAAAAAAATTAAAGAAAACTTCCCTAATTTCGTGAAGGAAATAAACATCCAAGTCCAGGAAGCACAGAAAGGCTCAGACAAGATGGATGCAAAGAGGCCCACACTAAGACACATCATAATGAAAATGCCAAAGGTTAAAGATAAAGAGAGAATCTTAAAAGCTACAAGAGAAAGCAGAGAGTTACCCACAAAGGAGTGCCCATAAGACTGTAAGTTGATTTCTCAAAAGAAAGTTTGCAGGTTAGAAGGGACTGGCAAGAAGTAATCAAAGTGATGAAAAGCAAGGACCTACAACCTAGATTACTCTACCCAGCAAAGCTATGATTTAGAATCTAAGTGCAGATAACGTGCTTCCCAAGAAAAAGCAAAGCTAAAGGAATTCATCATCACCAAACCATTATTATATGAAATGTTAAAGGAACTCATTTAAGAAAAAGATCCAAACTATTAACATTAAAATGGCAATAAATACACAATTATCAACAACTGAATTTGAAAAAACAAACTAAGCAAACAAGTGGAACAGAAACAGAATCACAGATATGGAGAACATTGGGATGGTCACCCCTTGGATGGGAGCTCTGGGAGAATGGGGAAAAGGTGAAGGGATAAAGCAATACAAACTGGTAGTTACAGGACAGGCAGGGGGATGTTGAGAGCAAGTATAAGAAACGGAAAAGCCAAAGAACTTTTATGCATGACCCGTGGACATGAACAGAGGAGGGGGTTGCCAGCGGAAGTGTGTTCTGCTGGGTGAAGGGGGACAAAGGGTGAAAAACTGGGACAACTGTAATATAATCAATAAAGAATAAACAAACTATGAAAGAAAAAGAAAACTAAAATTAAATGTAAAGAAGCTGTAATATTTTCACATCTTAGTGGATTGTGTTGCGTGCCATTTGGGGTACATCTTTCCTTCTAAGGCACCTCTGATCTGTTATGTATGCCAACTTCTTTCTCACAGTCAACAACTTTTATACTAAACTCTCATTTTATTTGAAAATTTGTGGGAAAATAATAAATTTCTGAAAAGACTATGTCACACCTTTGGTCCGCAGATAATATTTAGGTTATTTACTAAATTCTTCTTATACTCTGTGATCCATTTTAAAGTCACCCAGTAGATTTAAAACAAGAATTTCACTATCCACAAAGCAGTCTAAGGTCAATGGTGAAGTAAATGTGTCCCCCACCTCCCACACCCCAGTCCCTTTCAATTCCAATAACAATCTCTGCACTGGAGGTTAATTCCAAAAGAGAGGATTACCATATTCTTACCCTGTTCAATGTTGTCATTCAAAAAATATTTTGGAGTATTTGCTTTTAATAAGTTTTGTCTACATTAGAAAGGCCGCAGCCATTCTGGTATGTCGTGTTTTCATTTGCTTTTCTCCAAAGGATGCTGACCTGTTGGATGTTGAGAGCAAACACTTTGAGGACCTGGAATTCCAGCAGCTTGAGCACGAGAGCCGTCTAGACGAGGAAAAGGAGAACCTGACCCAGCAGCTCTTGCGTGAAGTGGCTGAATATCAACGGAACATTGTTACTAGAAAGGTACTTTTGCCAGGTGTCATTCCATGCAAAAATCATAATATGCTCCTCACCATGTGACAGTAATCTTTGTCAATGTACCCATCTTTATATCCGAATATTTTTGTATATTTGATTACATATCACATTTGACAATTATGGAGCTTGCCATTTATATGCCAAATGCTTTAAATGCTTTAAACCAGATAAATATACATGTTACCGTCATCTAATTTTTTCTTTTATGTCAAAACCAAGGCAGTGAAAAATGAGAAATTTAGCTATTTTTTCTAAATTCCTTTTGCAATCATCGTAACTAAATACAGAATAAGTGAATGACCAAAGTCTGTTTGGAAATTTTCTCTGTCCATTGCTCAATAGTTCTCAAAGCTGTCTGACAGCATGTCACCCTTAGAAATAGTCCCATGGAATGCCATGCACATTACAGTCTCCGCCCAGCCCAGAATTCAGCTCTTGTTTCAGAATTTAGAATCACACCCCAGCGCTCTGGACCGAATCCCATAAAGTTGAGGGAAAAGAACGTGGAGAAGGTGTCTTCTGAAGCTCTTAGTTTAAATAAGAAATTCTATTGTTTTTCCAATGAGGCGTCTCCCCAGATGATGTCAAAAATTCATTTAAAGTCTAAAACAAGATTTCCTGTTGACTTCTGGGTTCTAAAAGTAAATTTTAAGTCATGTGAACTGTGTTGGCCTTAGGTAAGGAAAATCCATGAGCTTGGCAGGTCAAAGAAACTGTCTCTGAGTAATAATCACTGCCAACCATCAATGAAGACATGTTCACTGTTGTTCCAGCTGTGAACACCTTTACTCCCACTTCCAGAACAGACTGGTAAACCTTTGACTATCTTACGTGTCTCTTTTCTATGATCATCTTTTTTTCCTACAGGAAAAAATTTCTGCATTGAAAAAACAAGCTAATCACATTGTCCAGCAGGCTCAGAGAGAACAAGACCACTTTGTGAAAGAAAAGAATAATTTAATAATGATGCTGCAAAGAGTAAGTATTTCCTTTTCGGCACTGGCTGCAACAAAACACAGGTTTCAATTTGGGGAAAGTCATTTTGTTCAAATCAAGTGCCTTTTAATAGTGCACAGTAGATTGTAATTTAAAGAAGACTTTTTAATATATGTTTTTATTTAATCCTCCATATTAATAGGCTGATGATCTGAGAATGACTAACTATAATTCGGAAAATAAGCAAGATATTTTCTTTGTGTTTTTTTCACAATATCAAAATCCTGAGTGTGGGAAATCTGTTTTCTGTTCTTCTGTTTTTTAAGAAATCATATTTTTTAAAATAAGTAAAACATGTTCTGCTTTTTTTATGGTTGTCAAACATTTCAACTCAGCTGCTGTGGTGTTTTGAACTCCAATTCCTCCTGTGGGAGTCTTCCTAGCAAATGCCACCTTGGATTTGGTTTAATTTAATCAGTGAGGTAGACACCCCCATGTGGGTGGCAAGGTCATTCTCACCAAAGAGACTGACCGTGTTCACATCCTAGCACCTAAAGTAACTACACCGAAAGGAATTCCTCTGCCCAAACCGCAGCCAGGTCTCCTGAAATGGCCGTGGTCTACTTTCAGGAACAAGGCACCAAGTTAAAGGTGACAGGGCTGGTCTCCCAACAGAGCCTTGCATGCAGGCTAGTCCTACGAATGTGATACTTGAGATCATAAAAATATGAGGTGGACTCAGACTGGTGTGCAGAAAAACAAATACAAATCCAGAATGATGCATTAAAGTATGAGGTTGTACCATGATCCCACCAAGAAGAAGTGTAGCAGGAGTCTTCCCATTCTATCATTTTTGGTTTGAGAAGAGAGGAAAATTGGTCTTTTATATAGAATTACGAGTTCAATCAAGGCGCCTCTGTAGCCCACACCGACCAACAGCAGCTCCTCTCCTCTTGCTTCTGTGGTACCTACAAACCTGTGAATGGAGCCGTATTCTCCACTCCTGTCTCTTGCTCCAGGAATGAACCCAGCTTTAATGCCATTAGCCTCCCCACCACCATTTTACCCTTCCACACGATAGTCAAAGGTACAGATTGAATTATATAGTGTACTGTGTAGTATTTAAGCAGTTTCTGAAATTTTAGCAAAAAGAAAAAAGTTTCTTAGGAATAAATTTTTTAAAATGGGTAAGCACTATCACAGAAATACCATTTTCCTATTAAAAATGTATAAAATACAATTCTATTGTAAAAATTGTGGTCCATAAGTATTAAGATTTTTATTTTCTCTAATTGATCTACAGATGCATCTCAATCCCAATAAAAATCCCAACAGACATTCTGTAGCGACTGACAGGTTGTTGCTAAAGTGTAGCCGCTCCTCATCAATTGTAGAATCTGTATTTGTGAATTTGCTGCCTCACTAAAATGTATTTGTAACCCCCAAAGCAAGAGCAGTCATTCGTGGACATGCACAGAGCAGGGAGAATTTTGAGTCGCTGGACAAGCACATTCCCTGCTGAGGTTGAGCAAGGCAACCCTCTGCCTTCTTGCTCAGCTCTCATACTATAAACAAGTGTCCTTTTGGTGGACTATTTAGTGCCATGTTTTCACAGTTTTGTGGTTTTTTGGTGGTCATTTTGCGATGGGAAATGGTGTGCAAGCATGATGCTAAAGAACTAGCTAATGTTCCTTAGTACAAAAAGGCTATGATGTGCCTCATGGAGAAAATACGTGTGTTAGGTAGGCTTCGTGCAGGCATTAGTTGTGGTGCTGGCTGTGGGTTCCATGTTAGTGAGTCTACAATATATATTAAATAAGGTATCTTTAAACAGAGACACACATAAAGTTATGTATTGATTAATCAGTTGCTGAAAATATGACCAAAAGCTCGCAGACACCCAACACTGTCATTCCCCTAGGGACAAGGGTCAGTGTTCACGGCAACATAATAGAATGTTAAGTATGCAGAAAATGAGAATTATCTGTGTATGAAAATGCAAAGGGTGTTAGACGTAGAGATCAATGGAAGCACACAGGGAGTCTACAAGTAGCCCGCACATACACTGGCTATTAATTTTTGACAAAGGCTCCAAGACAGTCAGTCTAGTAGAGAGAGGAAAGTCTCTCTAACTAATGGTGCTTGATCAACTGGGCAAACAAGAAAAGAGTGGAACCTTAACACCATCCATTCTCACACCATATATGTAAGCTAATTTGAGAGAAATCATGGACCTAAACTTAAAAACTGAAGTGATGAAGTTTCCAGAAGAAATTATAGGAGTGCAAGTCCTCTTTCAGAGCCTTGGGGTAAGGAAACATTTCTTTAAAAGAGGAAATGACAAACGACTTTTATCCAGAATAATTAAAAATGTCTATGACTCAACAATATTATGTAAACACTCAATAAATATTTTTAAAAGCAGGCAAAAGACTTGAATACAAACACTTCCCAAGATATATATATGAAGAGTTATTAAGTCACATGAAAAAGTATTCAACATCATTAGTCATCAGGGAAATCCAAGGTTGACTAAACTTAATGGATTTTGTGTTCCTTCAGGAAAAGGAAAATCTTTGCAATTTGGAAAAGAAATACTCCAGCCTCTCTGGGGGGAAAGGGTTTCCTGTCAATCCAAATGTGCTGAAAGAGGTAAGCGATGCTTTTACACGTCTGCTCGTGTCGCCTTAGACATCAAGGGATGTGCCTCAGTTTTACGCGATTAGCTGACTAGACAAAACAGTAACATAAATGACTTCAGAAAGCCCCCGTGGTGTGGATGGCTTTCCTGCCTTTCATTATTTAGGCTTTGAGGATTAAAGGATTATCTTTGTGTCTAATGTGAATGCCCTGTGTGCGTGCGTGTGTGTGTGTGTGTGTGTGTGGTGTGTACTTTGCTTTACAGTGATATGGTGGGTTCACTTGGGGTTTCAAGAAATTTAGGACCTAGACCAAGATTAGTCTTCAGTTCTCCTCTTTTCTCCCTGCATTTTCTTTTCCCAGTTTCTTCTTTGTTTTACTTTACTTCTGTTTCTTCTACATCTTGTAAAACATGAAAATGTCCCTTTCCATTTGAGAAGGTAGTCTGGTTTCTTTCTTTTCTCTGTCTCCTTTTGTCTCACAATGTCATTTCTGCTGTTTTCCATCTACATTGGGAAATCCTATTTACATTAAGCTATACACACTCTTTATCCAAACGTCCATCTTCCCCCAGCCACCATCACCCCTCTCTCCCTAGTATCTACACTGCTAGAGCTACACTGCTACAATGGTAGACTAGTTTAACTAATTGGGAAGAGTATGACCTTGACTGGGAAATATTTTCTTTATATTTATTTTTTTCAAAAAGCTAAAGAAAAAGCTTGTTCTGCATAAAATTGGTATCATAACAACCCCTTTATTTATAAATTGCTTTTAAAAAGACATCAGAGCTAAAAATTCCTACACAGAAATTATTTTTGTGTGTGCGTAGGTACTTAAAGTAAGTGTTCATCACGTAATAACTGTGCTAATGTGTACCTCAGATGTGTTGTGTGAAATATTCCTATAAAACTTTATTAGAGCATGCAGTTTCGTGGCTTCTCCACCATTACTGAGAACACGGAACAGGCAGATTCTGTGGACAAAGGGTGGTGGTGAATGCAGTGTAGCCGGATAAGATAATGTCAGTCAGGTGGGCAGGGGCCTGGGTTCTGAGTCATGTTAAAGAAACATGCTTTACTTTACGTGGACATGAAGCTCTGGAGTGGTTTTAAGCTTGGAGGCGACATTATTTGAGGTCCATTTGTTAAAGATCACTCTGGGCAGGTCAACTAGGATTATGAAAAGGAGGAGGAGATGCCAGGAACCCAGTGTGGCAGTGATTACATTAGTATTGGCTGGAGCTGCTGGTGGCTGGCATCCGAGCAGTGGCACGGAGATGGAGAGAATTAGCTGGGTGCAGCTATATCTTGGAACCGGAGTCGACAGTTCTTGTTGATAGACTGGGTGCAGATGAAGTAAATTACAGAAGGTGTCAGGGGTGATGACGTTATTTCGGTTCAGATAATGAGGTGGATAGTGAGTACCTTTCCCTGAGATAGGGGGACCGGGGTAAGAATTGGTTTAAGAGCATTTGACACTGGACACACTGAGTCTGAAGGGCTTATGGCATCTAAATGAGTTAAATAGGCTTCGCGGTCTCTTTTAGTCTTAGTAGAAGAACAAAATCTTTCCTTTTCAATTAATGAATTCTTCTTTTTCTCTGCAGACTTCCGGGTGTGAAAGGCCATTTGGCTTTTTGATTCTTTTTGCGTGTCCGCGGCTCTCATGTTTGTTGAGTCCCTATGTGTTCTCTTTCATGGGCGAAACCGACTGGACTCACAAGATGTTTGATTGTCTCTCTTCCTTTCCGTATTTGTTTCTTTCTGACTCTCTCTTTTATTTTTTTCTCTCTTTGCTTTTTTAAGGAGTGATGAATTTGTAACTCTTTTAAACAAGTACTGCTTTTGATAAGTGGCGTACATTTTTGAAGTAACTAATTGGGTCATATGGTCTGTGACTCATATAAGGAATGAAATCTTGATTTTGAAACATTCTACAATCAACTGAGGAAAAGAATCACTCAGAGTTGCTATTCTTCATTCTGATTCGTTATCAAAGATTAAATGAAATCGACAACCCAGTTGTTCGCTCCCTTTCTTCAATTTAATCTTATAAATCTTTACATAGTATCCATTGCATTCTTTTTTGTTAAAAAATATAATTTACATATATACATGCGAGATGGGAATGAACAAAGTGTTATACTCTACTAGTTAATGTCTACAGAGTTAGCATTTCAAGTCAAAGGAGTATTGATAGATGGTTTTTATCTTCCTAAATATTCTTTGCATTTGCTAAATTTTCTATAATGCACTTGTATTAAATTTATAAGAAAATAATATTATTTTTAAAAACAACCCATATGCTCCTAAAGACTAAGTCCAAAATGTTTATACTTACTAATTTTCATCTTCACTGTCAAAAGAAAGGAGGCTACTGTTTTTTATTTGCTTTTGTTCATTTGTCTTTTTCTCTTTTGAGCTTGCTGTTAAACCTGAGTATTTTTCATCTGGGGAATGCTTGACTGGTTTCAATACATGATTCTTCCATCAGCTGAAGCTGGTTCTTCACCTGCTGTGGCGGCCTTTATTTCTGCTTTAATTTTCATGACTTCCTGAGCTGACAGGTCTCCCTTTTATAAAACCACCACTTGAGGCTGTTCATCTTCTTGGTCACTGTGGTCACCATCTTCATCTGGGAGCTGAGGCTGGATTCTCTTGGTCTCCACAGTGGGCTTTTCCCTGTACCCAACCCATTCCTTAAAGTGGGCCAGCAAAGCCGGCTGGACTGGCTGCACGTAAGACACCTGGTTCTGTTTGCTCCCCGTTGCATCAATACCTCCAATTTATAAACAGTCAATTCCAGCTTTCTCCACTTTGTCATAATTATAAATTATTCCAAGTTAAAAACCTTGCTTTCCAGCCTGGGATTTTTGTCTCATTGGCATAATGACATCTTGCCTTTCTCGAAGCCATTTTTAGAAAAGATTGGTGGGCTAATAGAAGACCCTACTTGTTAAATTTAACAGTTTTACTTTTGAAAGTGATATTATTTTATACTCTTTATTCTTTTTTCATACTGTTTTATTGGTGTGGTCAAAATCATTGGTTCTACAATTGCTTTTCATAAACATTTACAAGTGCCATTTCCTCAAACATAAATTCAGGAGCTTTGAAGATGATACATTTTGATTCATGGATATTTTCTCAGTGCTGAACCCAAAACTGAATCATTGAATTTAAAGTAATTGTAAATTCACTGTCCTCGGGTTAGCGCTGGGCACTGGGGAAGCTGCTTTGAATTGAAACACCCTCAAGTTGCAGCTCCACTTTAGGGGTGTGTGTGTGTGTGTGTGTGTGTTCATTTGTCTTGCTCCAGAAAGCTCACTGGAGGACAGTGTCATTTCTACTCTCATTTAGTTCAGATGCTTAAAAGCTGGATTCCATTACAAATAAATTACTGCTTTATAAATATCTTAGAGCCAAGACCAATTGTCCTCAGCCCCTTTCACTCACAATTTAATTAAAATGTCAGGAAGCAGAAGAATGAAAAATCTAAAAATAGAGCTTTGTGGAAAAGGCTCTTGAATTAGAGAGTGGGTGATTACATTGTCAATCTTATATCTCAGATTTGTGTGTGTGTGATTATTTTGATTACGTTAATGTTGTGTAGTGACAACCTCGTTCAGTCAATGGAATGAATGCTGATACTTCTCGATATTTTAAAATTGAAGGTGTTGGGTTATACATGATAGTCTTCTTGATTTCACCAGAAAAAAAATATTTTTAATGTTTGGAATACCATGTTTAATGATTCAGCACTATAAACCCATTTTGATTGCCGATGATTACCTGATGAAACATTTGATCATATCACAGATATCTCGCCATGCCGCTCTAAGCTAACTCCATTTTATTAGAGCATTAATACCCTCGCATGCCTCAGCTTGTGCTTCCTTTGTGTTTGACTTCTAAATTCCTCCTTTTAGGGCTATCTCAGTGTAAATGAAATTAATGAGCCATGTGGCAATTCCACGAATCTATCCCCTTCCACTCAGTTCCCTGCTGATGCTGCCGCTGCTGCCACTGGGCCTGCCACAGCTGTACTGGTGAGCCAGCCACAAAATAAAGAGGTGTGTTGGCATGACATTCCATCCTCCACTGCTTTCTTCATGTCGGAAATTAACCCTGGGTAACCGAAAAGGAGGGCATTTGTGACGAACATATGTCTGGTTGACCAGAGGGTCAAAGCGATGTTGTGTTTGAAAAATGTACCAATTGGGGGCACTGCTCTCCCAACTCTAGTCCTAGAAACCATGCAATGCGTGGGACAGAGTGGACTACTGAAATAAGTTCAAAAAATAAACTCTGTGTCTAAGTACTCTAACATGATAGTTTTCTTAAAAATCAAGTCTTTCTAAAATTGTTGGATTGAGTCGCCTTTCCAGTTTGATTTTTTTCTATTGTGTTTTGCAGTATGCAGTATGGACCTTTTTAAACTATATGGAAAAGGGCAGATAATAGTAAATGGAAATACCTTCTACTTATCTAAGTTGCTTGCAGGTTGGGGTTTTAACAAGAGGCTAAGTGGAAAGATACAGCCCATCATTTGCGATTTCTTGATTAAACTAGAAGAAAAGAGAACAATCAGATTGTTGCTTTCATTTCTTTGTCATTATTCTTTCATTTTATATGGACACATATATACTTTTTCTTTTTTCCTATAAAGCAAAGATCACCTGTCTGTCCCGGATTTATGTTTCCTTCTACCCTTTCTCCTCGTCCTGTCACTCAACCTCCATCAGCCCCTTGGCCTGAAGCCATGGCTCCATCTGTCGATCCTTTCCCTTTACATGACACTCCTCCTCCTCTACCAGCTAAGAAACACAGAAGGCAGCCGCAGCACGAGCAACAGGTAATTAGCAACGGGTGTTCAGAGTCTGGGAATCTTTTCTTCAACTTTTCCAAAGAAATTCTTTAAAAAAGACCAGATGCATCCTCCTTTGCTGATTTTCTTGTTAAAGGACACTTAGCATGTTCTGAGGGTACTGGGAGTGTTATGAAGTGTGAGACCTTGGCTGTCTGCTCCTAACTTGATATGTTTGAGCTAGTTTTATATCCTCATACGTCAGTTTCCACTCAATCAAAACACTACAGCTTATCTCAGGTATTTTTTCAAGATAGTAATAATCACTGCCATAAAATCCATGGTATAAAAATTTGTGTTGACACAAATGTTTTTACACATTATTTAAATCATGATAATAGACATCCTTCCCTTGCCATGTGTCAAAAATTGCTAAACATTTTACAGATAAAATCTCATGTCTTCTGACAATCCTGTGAAGTGAACTTCACTCCATGGTGCCATTTAGGGAACTGAGGCTCAGTGCAAGTAGCTCGTTCATGGTCACCGTGGAAGTCGTGCCTTCGGTCCCTGGAACAGCAGTTTATACTGACCAGGTTTTAAAAAATGGTTTATTATTCTTGATGTTGCCCTCCTTTTACTACATTGAGTACATATTCAAACTTGGATATTCAAAAAAAATCTGTTTTGAGCCTCCTTTCAACTATAATTCAATTCCTATGTGAATTTAGCTCCAGAAGATCCCAAGGAGTTGCAGACAGTAGTCCCCAAAGTAGACAACTCTTGCTGTGCTATGCCAGCCGTTACACTTCTTGAAGGTACCTTTACTGCTCTTACCTTTTGTTAAAGGACTATATGTACCCACTACTTTTAGGTTAGTAAATATTAGCTAATATGAGGAGATAATGGTAAAGTTAAAATGCATATATTTTCCATGATTGGCATGTATGAAGGATAATAAAGACTTTGGTAACTCAAATTTGCATTAATGTTTACATATTTCAAAAGCCCTAGCTTAGCAGGGAAATAACCAAACCTAAAGAAACTTGAGTTAGGAAATAACCTTACCATTGAAGGCATTTTTTTTGAGAGGCCAAGAAAAATTTGGATGAATTTCAAGCTGGCAAAAATTTTGCCTTGGGAATCTGAAAAAAAAAAAAAGAAATAGTCAACAGGAGGACTTTTTAATGTTCAGAATTACTATGGGGGCTTCTTGGCCAAGACCTTTTGAAATAAAAGAGGAGCCTAGAAGAATGCCTTATGTGCAAACATTATGTCCATTTGGAGTGTGTTTATGTGCCTGAAATATTCTTCCAACTTTGAAACAACTCCCCTGTTCACTCGCTCTTTCTCTTCACCTTCTTCCTCCTCCCTTTTCTTATCCTCCTCACACTGGGATCTGTGCCACCACACAGCACTGTCCAGACAAGACAAGGGGAGACACTGCTTACTTGATTTGTCCACTGGCTGTTCCGCCATCCACATGGCAACCATCATAATAATTTGTAAGTTGTCCTGAGGCCCCAAGGCAGCAGGCTCTCATTATGGGAGTGAAAGGTAGATTATTTTCTTTTGTTTCTAGGTTCAGTAATAAATTCTCCCAGTACCTATATATCTTACCAACTGCGAGCTAGCCCAAGTCTGTTAGTGAACACAAGTATAAGTTGAATTTAAAGAAAAAATTCTGTTGAAGTTCCCAAACTTCTTTGTGAATGCATACTTCTTAATTTCTTCTGTGACCTGTTTCAATTAGTCAAGTTTTGCTATTCTGCTTTACATTTGCATTTAAAGCACTTTAGAAGTCTGGAAGAGAGGAAAAAACAGCATAAAGAAGGCCTCTATCTGAGTGACACTTTGCCTCGAAAGAAAACCACAGCTTCCATATCCCCACATTTCAGCAATTCTACTCTGGGGAGAAGCACCGCCCCAAAGGTAGGACAAGGGGAGAACCACAGGCTCCACATTCAGGGAGTCTTCTTGTCATTGTGTTGATTGATGTGCAAAGGTCTTTAAAGAAAATGCTAAATGATAAACCATTAAGTTTGCTTGTTGGGCAGACATTGTGACTAAATTGCATTTTCTTTCTTATTCAGAAGACATTTGGAATTGTACACTCTGGGACCAAGAACCTGGTCCAGGGTAATTTTTTACCATCACCACACAAGTGGCAGGTGGCATTCATGTGGCAGACTCCCATGGCTGCGTCCCAGGTCTGGAACTTGGAAGATCTAAGCTCTAGATTACAGGAGTAATAGCAACATTTCTGAACCTGACACTGGGCTAAGAGCTTTATGTGGATTGTCTCATTTTAAAAACCAGCAAACTATTCAGTACTAATTGTTATCCCCACTGTACATATGGATAAACTGAGGTATAAAGAAGCTAAGTGACTAGCCAAGTGCCCTCAGCTGGTCAGCCACGAAGCTGGAATATGAACCCATGTGGTCCGACGTCTAAAACCTCATTCATATTCTGCTGACATGCCTGAGGGGTCATTGCAGGAAGAGGAGGAAGGCAAGTGAGAAGGAGGTTCTGAGGGGGACAGGCTATGGGCCCGTCCTTTGAACTTGATCAGAGTAACTTTTTGTTGTTGTTTGTTTGTTTTTAAGATTTTATTTATTTATCTTTAGAGGGGAAGGGAAGGAGAGAAATATCAATGTATGGTTGCCTGTCGTGCATTCTCTGCTGGGAACTGGCCTACAACCCAGGCACGTGCCCAACGGAATTGAACCGTGATCCTTTGGTTCACAGGCCCACGCTCAATCCACTGAGCTATTCCAGCCAGGGCCAGAGTAACGTTTTAATCTATTTTCTAAATTGGTGTTCCAAGCGTATTTTACACGAAGGATTTTGCTATTAAAGAGAATGCTGAAACCACTAGGGGAGTTCATAGTCTTCTCCAGCTTTCAGGCTACTAGATAACTGGGGGTGGTGGGAATTGGTGCGCTTGGTACGGTGTAGGTCTTCTGTGTTTCAGCGCATGCTGTGCATGTATTCCTGCCCTGCATCTGCCCTCTGCTCCTTGTGCATGAAGAGCTTTGAGTTGTTTTCGAAGGGGGTTTTGGAGAACAGGTGTTGTCCTCATCTTTTGGAATTGCTGCTGCTGGCAGAATCTCTGTGATGTGGAGACTTCCATGAAGCTCCTTGGGAGGAACAGCGACTTGCCTTTACCATGGAGCGTCCATAAATGGGATGGAAGACGTCCCTCCCCTTCCCTCTGCACTTAGATAGGAGCTGTGGAATCAGGGATGTTGTGTCCTGAAGGACCATTTGAGCTGCAGGTTGCTTAAAGTGTTTCTGCCCGCCTCCCCATTCTCACAGGCTCACTTGCCCCTGGGACAGAGCAACAGCTGTGGCAGCGTGCTCCCTCACTCACTGGCAACCATGACCAAAGACTCAGAGTCTCGGAGGATGCTCAGAGGTATGTAGCTTTAAAAGCAAATGTGATGTCTTTTGTTAAGCATTAGAATTCTTCAGAGACAGAGGGAAGGAGAATAAGGTTGAGGCTCATTGGAAAGGGCATCAAGTCCTTAATTTTACTCTTAACATGTCCCTGTTGAGAGGGGTGTACTGGATGGCACAAACGTACGTTTATGGTTGTGAGCATGCAAAACACAGAGTTTATCCGTGTATTATTATTTAGTAATTATTCTTTTCCATATGAGCAACTGTAAACCTACTGTTGCCCTCACCCTGTGTATATACATACATTGTTAAAGTTGTAAAAAGGTAATTTTTCCTATATATACATATGAGTGGTAGGTATAAATTTAGTAGTATTCTCAAACTGGAAAGGCCTCTAGAGAATTACTAACCTTTGCATTTGATAGAAAAAAAAAGAAAAGAACAACCACTGAGATCCTAAGTCACTCATCCGGTTGGTGGCTGAGCCACTGTGTTGACCCATGTGCTACAGATTCGTTGAGCTGACACAGTAAATAGAGCACTAGTGGCCCAGGACAGAAATCCCTTGGGACTTTTAATGTAGTTTGAGCCTTTATTCTCTGTGGTTGTTGGGTTTCAGGTAGATTTTGATTCTCAGCATATATCATTTCTTTGTAAAAGTGCATTGCATGGGTATGTAATGAGGTTCTCAAATAGTTTTGTGGGACTAGAAGAAAGTACTGCACTGCAGTTCGCCCTGTGAGATTCTTGTTGAAAATATAGATTTATTGTGTTAATGTATTGTTTAGGTCAACAACTTGTATTGGCCCTCGCTTTTGAACAGGTATGGTGCTAGAGACCAGGAATGCACATGAATGACATGACCCTTTCCCTTCAGATGCTTATAGTCTAGTGAGGGAGAAAGACACATAACAAGTAATTTTAGTACAGCGCGGTAAATGTCGTGATGGAGGTATGCTAGGATGTAAACACGGAGGCTGACAGAGTGATGGGCATTTGGCCCTTAGATGTATTCATGCACTAGTGGGATCGAGAGCCTTCCCTCCAAGAAGGCTGCCATTCAGTTCTCACTGGTCAGCCTCTCTGCCAATGGTATCGGGATAATCACTGATTTTTTTATCAGAAAAAAGCCCTAAAATATATATATATATAAATTCTCATGTGTATATATATATGTATGTATATGTAATATGTATATGTATGTATATAACTTTTCTATGTATACATATACATCACTTGAATGAGGTTTTTAATATTTGCTAGAAGTGATTTAAGAGTTAATAGAGTCAAAAAACAGTTAATAGAGGCTATAGTAGTCATAAGAGAGGTTTGTAATGTGCAGTATGTTCAAATACATTTAAATACATTTGATTGAACTTCACTTTTATTTTCTTTACCATAATTCCTTAATGATCTGAAATAGATCTTATGACTTATAAATAATAAACATAAATGAGTATATTTTGGCTCTCATTTATCACTGTTCATTTGTGGGTCAAGTCTACTTTTTATTGAAGCATTTTTCCACAATATTTATAGACTTCTTTTTAAATGTGTTTTCCCCACTGGCTGAAGACATCAAAGCATGGACTGGCCCCAGTACCATACTTTATGTTAAAAATATTTTCTTAAAATAGAGAGTAAGAAAAACTAGACCTTTATACTAACTGGATAGATTTGTGAAAATCAAGAGCTGTTAGTATCATTGTGTAAGATGACTCTTGTGAGAATATGGTAAAACTGAACAGATGTTTGATCTCTAGTTTTATAGTTTAATCTCTGTTTTCCCCTCAAAGAATGGGAATCCACATGCTAGATTCATACAGGAAAAACTGAACTGATCATCTGAGATCCCATTAGGGATGTGCCCTCTGCAAAATCGATTGTCTTTGATCCTTTTGCTCTGGTTCTCCCCTGGTAGGCCTTCTGTATGCCTGAGAAGGCTGCCGCTCCAGTCTCTTCCTTCTGCAGCTCTAAGATGGTGTTCCTTAAACAGTTTCTGTGGTGCTGGAGAGACAGCTTCTGAGGGAATAGAGAACTACCTTGTGTGTGTAGATCCAGCTGGATGTGATGTGTCTTGTGAGGCCAGCCTGCCTCCCTTGGCCGCCCCACCCAGAGTGGGAGGGGTTGGGGCTGCAGTTCTTAGGGCCACAGCAGACCGTGTAACTGGCCCATACTGGTGGCCCACCATGACCAGGAGGGTTGAATCATAATTTCATTTAGAATTGCTTCACTTGTTGCCTTCATTAAAACAGCAAACACAAGTAAAATTCCATGCTTTCGAAAAAATTGAATCTAGCACATACATTTTCATTAACTCAAATTTAATAATCATACCATTTTTATTGACTTACACAATTAACTTAAATGAACTATTTTTTTGCTGCTTATTCATAATGGATACATCAAGGACCATGGTGTAAGTATAAGCTTTCCTTCAGTCAGCTTTAATGGAATTGACAACGTGAATCATGCAGACGATCCCAGAGATTGAAGTTTAAAGCAGAGAGCCTAGGAACTGAGCTCTTAAAGGTGTAATGGTTATTGGCTTTTGTACAGCTTTGAACTATCGCTTTGTAAGCTTTGGAATGAATGAAATCTTTGTCCTTTTGTCTTCTGTTTAATGCAGGAAAGTCCAAGAAAGGTATGACAACCTCCTTGTGTGGTGTTTTTGTTTCCAGCAAGTAGTGAAAGGTCATTGTTAAGTCATCTTTAGGAAATGATCAACTTTAAAGCTGTACAATGGCAGACTTTTAGTGTAATGGTTATATTCCTTTTACACTACTGGGTGCAGCTGCTGTTCATTCACAGGCAGCTGCATGACGCTCTTTGTTTTGCTTTTTTATGGCGAGGTCAGACTGTGCAGGAAACATGAATGCTTGGGAAGCATTGTTTTGTAAGACTCAGAACCTAGATAAAGAAAAGAGTGGGCCTTGTGGTGTAAATAGGCTAAGTGTAAAACAGGAAGCTACTCCTTTATAAAAAGCCAGGTACAATAAAGCAGCCTACATGGGAGGGTGGAAGGACTTACAGGGTTCCTACTTAATCATGCCATTTAAGACTATATATAGGAAAGACTGGATGGAGAGTGAAGAACAGTTTAAATGGCTGGCCAGAATAAATGAGATGTTATTACTGTGGCTAGCTGGTAGAGATGTAGGCTGTTAGAGGACTGTTATAAACTTTGATGGATACTGCTTCAAATAATTGAATGGTATTTCACAAACCTTAGCTCTAAAAACAGTTTGTTACTGTCTGCATGAAAAAAAAAAAGAACTGTTTTATAGGTATAATCTTATTTTTCTTCTCCCCGTTTTCTGGTAGACCGATGTGTGTGAAAGATTTTTTTTCCTTAACAAATCTTTTTTGCCTGTATGCATGTATCATGAGCTCATTTTTTTTAACTTCTTGAATTCTTCTCTAGAAACTCAGATTGAATCTAAAAATGTGAACATCTTGCCTTGCTGACCTGGTATCTGTCGTTACTAACACCGCCAATGACTGCATGTTGGAAGTGTATATTTTTCCCATCCCCCGATCATCCTTTTTGATCTCCTCTCTTCTTCCCTTTTCCTATGATTCTCTTCACTTCTGACCTGTCCTGTCCTTCACCTTCTGGCTGTGGAACACGGTTAGGAAGAATGAATTTCCCAGCAGGTGAGCTATGAAAGGTTGAATTGCAAGAAATACTGACTGATTTTGTCCTCGTAAACCCAGCTTATAATTTTAAGTCATTTCGTTTTCTATACTAAGGTCTAGATAGTAGTTTAAAGTGTATGCCACACATATGGAAGATGCATATCTCACAATGGTCACCTCACACAGCACTTCTCGGGCCCCATTAGCCAGAATTCACAGAGACTGCATTGAAGAGAATAACAGTAAATGGACCTGGCACATGCAAAATACTAGCTCTTCTTGGGCAGCGAAGTGACTTGGTTTGTTTGGGTTCCTTGTGTGTGTTATGCTTAGGAACTAGCCTCAGACATTATCAGGTCTCCCTGTATAAACCTTGTAAGATACCCTTTCCATTATCTATTTCTGTCTGGATAGGGAGGATTTGAAGCATGTACAAGGCCCTTTTTATTGTACTGGTCAGTTGCTGTCCACAGCTGAATGATATTCTTGCTGCATAACTTAAAAGAGACACAAGCAGTCTCAGAGCCTGGGAAAATCTCATTTTTCCAAGTCCACTGACTTTGTCCCACCCCAGCAGTAAATGCATTCCACTTCCTTATTTAGCCACTAATATGTTTGCCATTTGTAGATGAGAAATGAATTCATCAAGCGACTCTTCATTTCATGACATCCATATGCTAAATAAATGGGGATGCTGTGATGAACAGCACAGGTGTGCCTTGATAAAGCACACCTGTTCTGTGCTACTTACTGCTCCAGAGCTTCTCCTTGGGCCTCCTACCAGGTACCCTCCTTCTCCTGCTCTCCTGTGGTGTGTGCTCCATTGAAAGTACCTATACTTTTGAATGGCCAAGCCAGAGGCTGAATCCCCAAACCAGCCCTTTGGAACCCCACTTGTACAATTCCAGAGGAGAGCCCCATGCCCTTAATTGTAATTGCAGGGGCAACTTGTTTTTTGGAGGGAATTGTTCAGGAGGAAGGAGGTTAAGCCAGGTGATAGCTGAGTTCATTGTACTCAGTAAAGTGTTGCCAGTTGGGAGAAATGAGAAGCTCCATAAGGTAGAACATTTCCATTCACATTGGATCTGCAGGAAACAAAAATCCTGCATTGTGAAATACTTGCTTATTAGCAGCAGGCTTGTTCATTTAAGCATAAAAACATAAGGCTTATTTTACCACCGGAATGATGGAAGAGTCTCTGAGACATAGAGCCAAACCTCAACAAATAGTGAGGGGACGTGGGGAATTTATGTACACACTCCTTAGTACAGCGCACCCAGTCACACAGCTCTTCCTCATGCCCACATCTGAGCATTTTGAGTCATTTTAGTTTACTGTCTGCTCACCTGAAGGTGGTAAATTCATCTCCTAATTCTAGGATACTTAGAGGTGAGGGGGAGGAAATCCTGGAAGATCTGAGGAGCAGGGCATGCATTGTTCCAAGAAGAAATAGACTTACCTTCTTTCCTGCTTTTCTAAGGAAGTATGAGTTGCCTTGTAAGGGGTGACTTTCCCCATTATGTAAAAAGGAAGACCAAGGGGAAGTTGTGGCAGGACCCATGTCATTGCCAAGGGGATGACTCTTGTATGCTTTACATGACATAGTTGTCTTTTTGGGATTTGGTTTGTACACTAACACAAAGAAATGTCATCCATGCAGTTGCTGACAATGTGGAAGTTTTCTTTTGCTAATAAACCTGTTTTGAAAGCATAAGGCAAGATAACATTTATGACTTTTTCCAATAATTTCGGGTGGTTTTTTGTCCCCCTCCTTTTCATTATGAATAATTGGAAACAATTTAAAAGGAGCAGTCAGTAATTCCAAAAGTTCAAATATCAAAGGTAAATAATTGAGTAATGAATTATTTTGCCTTTGTTTTTCTTAATAAAGGCACATGCTCCATGCATATGACCATACTGGCTTCATTTAATGCCTTATGCATTAATCACTGCAGTTAACGATAATCTGCTTAATGTCTCCTGGTGCGCATCTTCCCTTTGCTCAGTGATATGTAGCTTTTACATATGTGTGTGTGTCTGTGTTGGTATTTATAATTACACTTTATATTAAGGAAACTTACTTTCCCAAAAGATGCTTTAATCTGAACTAACGTATTTTCACTTAGCTAAAACTGCTTCAAGTACCAATCCATGAAAACTCCTCATAGAACTAAAATCACTTCACAGTAACTTTGGGTGTGTGATGCTTTGCATCATGGATGTGGCTTCTGGTTTTAATCGGAAATGTTTAACCCACAGTAGAGGAAGGTGTCTGGATCACTCACCTTCTCTCACCCTCTTGCCTGCCTTTTGGTCATTTCATGGCCAATTAAAAGCCTCACTGAAAGATGGGCAGAGCACAAGAAAAGAAGCAAAATTCAAATGGCCCAATTGTAAACTTTTAATTGGTCTGACAGTCAGTTTACTCAGGGAGAAAGAGATGATGCAAACTACAGTACTGGGTAGAGCAAAATCTTTTAAATGAAGTGAAGAATTTGTTTATCAGTATGCCCCCTGCTTCCTGGATGTATGAAACACAGAGAACTGAAAGGAAAAAAATAGCTTGACTCACGATGCCCAAAATCAGCTACCAGAGAGAAAGCCATAGCAATAACCAATGACCTAATGCGCAGTGGACCAAGTACCAGGGTAAGAAAAACACCTCTTAGTAATGGCACTTTTGCTGCCATTGTATTTTAACAGTTCCTACATTGTCACGCGGTTGATATCATCAACTAGCAGAGTGCTGACAGTTAAGTGGAAAAAGAAGACAGCTATATACAGCAGGTCCTTGGGTAATGTCATGTTGTTATAACATTGGTGAGATGCCGTAGAAACTTAACTCATTGACATCAACTAGCCCATGGTAAAAACTGGTGTTCTTATGCTCATTTCACCACAGTTCCAAGAACCTGTGGATGATGTTAGGACTTACTGTGTATACAGTAATTAGGAGTACAGTCACTGAAAGAATTATTGACTCTGAATGTTTTAAATAAGTATTTGGCAGATAAGGAAATTGAAAAAAAAGAATGAGAAAAATGTGCAGGTTGGCTCTTACCCAGATCACAAGTGTTAGTGATGATGAGTGAGTGACAGGTTCCTCAAATCCTACCCCAAGGTGATCCACTTGCTCCTTTGTGACCTGATCCAGGATCCCTTAAATAGGGATATCATTGAGGAGGTGGCTGCCCGAAGCCCCTGGTGTTGCTTATCCCTAGGAGGCATTTTGCCTTGACTTGAACCCAGCGATTTTGGGAAGAATTAGGGCCCGCAGTTGCGTTTCTGTTTTGGTTTTCTTTGGTCTCTGTGTGTGCTGGTGTATCGCTCTGAGTTGTGCAGAGATGTGGGCCTGGCACAGGAAAGTGTCAAGTGATCTGCTGGCAAAAGAAGATCACTCTCGAGAGCACTTTGAAATTCTTGCTTGCACCAAGCATGATGCTGTGTCTTTGATCTTCTTGGCTTCAAAACAAACTAGACCAAGGGCCAAGTTTCATAGGCAGATGTTTTGGGTTGTTGGTTTGAGACTTATAAGATCTAAAACTGAAAAATGAGGCATAGTAACATATTTATGGCTCTTTCCTTAGGGTATAATCACCAACAGATGAGTGAAGGACAAAGGCAGAAATCTTCCGAATTTTACAACCGCACAGCATCGGAATCAAATGTCTACTTGAACAGTTTCCACTACCCAGATCACGGCTACAAGGACCAGGCCTTTGACACTCTGAGCCTAGACAGCTCTGATAGCATGGAGACCAGCATCTCTGCTTGCTCACCTGACAATATTTCTAGGTAAGATTTATTTGTAGGTAAGGTTTCAGGTTTTGAGAAGTACCTGCTGGTTTCAAAAAGTAAGGACATTAATTTGGGTAATGTATATGTATATGTACAAGCCCAAATTTCTGTGACATAAAGAGTTTGTAATACAGAAGAATGTTGGGTGTGATAGTGGCCTTTAAAATAATTTCTTTGTACCCTGTGTGACTTCGCCAGTCAGGTGTAATATAATTCACCTTTCTTTTATATTACATTAGAGTGTGCATGTATACTGTGCTTCTGAATCGTTTTGCTTCTGTCAGTTGACTCCCAGCTTCAGTAGGACCATTTTTGATGACATGAAAAATAATTTCCGCCCTGACTAGTGTGGCACAGTTGGCTGGGTGTCATCTGCAAAGTGAAAGGTCATGGGTTCGATCCCCATTCAGGGCACAAGGTGCATGTCTGGGTTGTGGGTTCAGTACCTGAAAAGCAACCGATCAATGTTTCCCTCTCACATCAATGCTTCTCTCCCTCACCTCTCTAAAAATAAATAAAATAAAAATTTTAAAAATTTTTTCCAACAACAGAGTAAGAACTTTGAAGGATTTCTTACCCTTGTATTTCATTAAAAGGAGGCTTTAGCTGTTCTGCATATTAAAATTTTTGTAAGCATTTAACCATTGACATTTGTTTTCATACTTTGAGACAAGCAAAGATGTTTTTATGGAATTATGGCTAAATGCACATCTAAAACATAGATCTAGTCATGGTACCCCCTTCTCTTCAAAAGCATTGATGACATTTGAATAAAGTCAGACCCCAGAATATGGCAGTCTAGATTCAGCCAAACTCCCCAGTCATTCTCTCCTCCTGGTACCTCTCACAGAACTTATTAATTGACAAGGTGAAGGCTTCTCAGGTTTTTGTGCCTTTGACCGTATTGGTCCTTGTCCTGGAATTGTATAGTCTGTTCACTCATTCATTTATAGGCTCCTTCATTCCACAAACACACGTGGGTTGCTGTATAGTCAGTGGTGGGCTGGAGTCGGCTCACACTGGCTGGCAGGTGCGAAATGTGCACTTTCTCTCCTGACTCTGTGGTCAGCAATGTCATGTCAGTAGTGTGAGATTGGCCATGATGAGAGTATATATTACCCATAAATCAATGACTGCCATACGTCAGGCTTTTGTTTTCCTCCAGAGAACTGGTTTACCAGCACACTACTGTCTATAGTTGGTTCATGCTTTCATGTGTTTTTTCACTCAACCTGTACTTACTGAGCACAGATCTTGCCTGGCATTGCAAAATATCTACTCCATTCCCATTGCCCATCCTATCTAAACCTGGAGAAATTCTCCTCATCCTTCACGTTCAAACTTAAGTTGTAAACTTATGAAAATATTTTCCTTCACAGCTTTCTCTTCCGTGTTTTCATTGCACTAGATAAATTTTTCCTATTATATCGCTGATCCCATTGCAGTATAAATTTGCTTCAGTAATTAATTGGTGAATTCCTTGATGTCAAGGGATATGTCTAATCATCTTTCAATTTCCACACCCAGTAGAGATATGGGCACAGAGTAGGTATTCAATAAGTGTTGGCTTGCCCTGGCTGGTGTGGCTCAGTGGATTGAGCACCAGCCTGTGAACCAAAGGGTCGCTGGTTCGATCCCCAGTCAGGGCATATGCCTGGGTTGTTGGCCAGGGCTCCAGTTGGGGGCGTGTGAGAGGCAACCACACATTGATCTTTCTCTCCCTCTCTTTCTCCCTCCCACCCCCTCTGTCTAAAAATAAATAAATAAAATATTTTTTAAAATTCCTGTAGTTTAAAATAACTAAGTAAGTAAGTAAGTAAGTGTTGGCTAAATAAATGCCTCAGGATATAGTAAAATGAACATATTTTTAATTTTGATATTTATCAGTTTGAATTATTTAATTGGCTGAGAACCATTTTGATTTTAAACCCTCTAAAATATCCAATATTCAATCAATGTCAGTTGGTCACTCGTGTGTCTCAAAAGAAAATGTCTGGTCGAATAATTGCCGTCAAACTTTCCTATGTTGGAATAAAGCCTCCGGCTGGAAACAGGAATACCCGTACTACTCGAAGCAGGTCTCCAACCCATCTCGGCCTGGACTGTTACTCTGTGAAATGGAGGGATTATTTTTTGAAAATAAAGGGATGTTGGATTCTTAAATATTTTGATAGAAAATTTCTATTATCTAAATATAATTTCTTTTCTTAAAAAGGTTTCAATAATTCTCCCCCCACCTTGCAAAAAAATAAAATTAAAAAGCGTGACAGAGGCAGAGAGAAAGTAACATTAGCAAGTTATACTTAGCTTTTGGGTTAGTTTTAGTTAGTATTTCTTAAATGAAAATAATATGAGAGACTCAAATGTAACCAGACATTAGAGCCAGAAAATCTGGGAGGAGGGAAAGAAGAAAAGGATAGATACTACATTCTGTGGTAAGGACAGTGCAGTGTATTTCAATTCTGGCATTGATGGGTGAAGTGGTATATTACTGGATATATTCCATCAGGAGTTCTTAGGAAAAACACAACAGCAACCATACAACTCTAGTTTTGCTTGTCACATGGAAATGACCAAAATTTAAGGAGGGAATTGTATGATAATAATAATGAATAAAGATGCTATTTTTGCTGCCATTATTAGATAATGTTAGAAGGGTTAGTATTTCACTTTATTCGATATTAGAAGATGCAGCATCTCACGAATAAAAAATGTGACGTGACCGTTTGGGGAAGACACTTGGGCGTGTGGAACAGCAGGGCACCCAACCTGCTGCTGCCTGCCAGGTGCTCAGGCGGTGCCTGCTGTCCCGCCGGGGCTGCTGGGGCCCTGCCAGCGGGCCTGCAGCTAAGGTGCTTGGGACAGAAATCCTAGAACTTTGAGTAGCTAGTCATAAATGATCGGTGTCCAATGTAAACTGGCCAATTTGGCGTGCTATTTTTGAATAACAGGGCACACACAAAAGCCAGAAACTCAGCAACTGTTACATAATGATGATGGGGGAATAAAAGTTGGATGTTAACAGAGAGACTGCAAAACGCAGCAATTTGGTTTGCCAATGTAGGCATCTCAGAGGGACCTCCCTCGTTTCTTTGGCACTTTGTACTTAGTTGTTATTTTGAAAATATGAAACTACTCTCCTGTCTTTCCTAATAATCGTGAATATGTTATAACAATATTCCCGTGGTGAGCTCTTGATAGCTTGACCTTTTTAATTCCTTTTTATTTTTGAGCCATCTTTAGTAAATAAATACACTCTAAGGTTTTTCGTGTCTTAATGGCTTTTCTTCTTCTGTTTCGTGCTCCCCACTTCTCCTTTCCCTCCGAAGTTAGAAATTAATGTGTATTTTCCCACATCCTCACCCCTCACACTATGTCTCCCAGAGATCCACCCTAATTGTTAAATTTAATCATTGAAGTAACCTTCAGGTATACTCCTCAGCATCCCAGCTTAAGCTTCCGAGGTTGGGCAGAGTAATTCCTCCTGGTGGGGCTATAGCTTCCCTCAGGCCGATGCCAGTTGGAGGGGAGGGCTCTGCCTGAGAGATGGTCTCTGCAGTGTGGGGGAATGACTCAGCACAGGGATCCTGGTGGCTGTTTCTTCATTTCTCTCTCCTGAGCCACCAGCCCCAGACTCTCCTCATGTGTCTGTGCTCCCTCTTCTGGAGCCCAAGGTAAGTGGCTACAAAAGGAATTTTTGTGTGTGAGCCCTTTGAGAGGCTCTCTGCATTTCCAGTCACCTCTCCCTGGTAGACAGAAACCCCTCTGCTTTTGACAGCTGGATGTTATGTGGGTTCTTTTCCCGGCACTGGTGCTGTCTGCTGGGGAGCCCAGCTTGGGGTGTAGACCCCACACTTCTCAGGGGGAACCCCTCAGCTGCTGAAGTGCCCCTCTGGAACTCTGGCACCCCCAGTGGGAGCCCCGCCAGCCCTTTCACACCTCCCCCACCCTCCCTACCAGTCTCGTTGTGGCGAAGTGGTCTTTTCTGTCTGTCCATGGTTATAAGGCTTCTCTCCAGCTAGTGTTCAGTTGGTTATTCAGGATGCTTTCTCTACAATTCAGTTGTAATTCCAGTTGGGTCCTGGGAGGAGGTTAGTGCAGCTTCCACTTACTCCTCTGCCATCTTTAATCCTAATGACAGCACATTCTTAATGGGAACTTTGTGGGGATAGGTAGAAAGAAATAAAGGATTATTTTTTTCTCTTTTTAAGATTTTTAAGTAATTATATATTAAGATATCCTGAAATTATACATATTTTAAAGAGGCAATTCCATGCTGAAATTCTAGTGACATAAACTTAGTCTTGTGGTTTATTATGTCAGAAAAAGGCATTTTGTAGAATTATATTGTAGAATTACTCAGAGCTGTGGGTGCATTTGCCCTTCAGTTTTTGTTGAGACATCATTTTTGTGTCTATTACAAAGTTACTTGAGTCAGGCAATGTTTTTGCCTTTTCAGCATTATTACCTACCCTGTAAACAAACATAGAGTTACGAAAACAAGTCTTGGGTCTTAAAAAACAGTAACAGAGTCTGTTCTGCATAAAACCTCTATTCTGCCGAAATTATTGAGTTTACTTGTAGAACGTAGTATTTTAAATGGCACCTACAATGACACTATTATTACTATTGCCATTATTAAGTTTCTAGCTCTGACCCTGTGCTTATGTTTTGAGAAAACATTGAGGAAGCTGATTGCTCATGAGAGCTTGCACACCAACCAGCACTGCGTGTAGGGAGAGAGAAGCGAGCCTTGGAAGAGGACTGAATGCAATCCATGACTGACTTGGTTTTAAAACATATTTTAAACAGAATTTTAAATGTTTCTAATCCCTTCATTTTGGGTTCAGGTTTATTTTCTGCTTTCTCCCCTGGATAGTGTTAACCAGAGAAGAGATTCAGGCTGCAATAAAGAAGAGAAAGTACTTACCGAACGAAAAGGTGTACACCTGAGGAGGGTGCGAATTCAGGCAGCAATTTAAATGAGCTCCGAAGAGAACCAAGAAAGGCAGGGTTTTGAAGAGGTTAAATTTACAAGTGTGGTTCCCATTTTGGTCCTCCATGCAAATGAAGGAATCTGGCTAAGTGCAGGGATTGGGTAGTTCCCATATGCAAATAAGGGAGTCAAAAATTATGAGGAGGAAGAAAATTCCATTGATGTCCATTCAGCAGTAGTTCCAGGATGTTTGTGACTTAGCCTTGAGCTGAGTGGAGCAACATATTAGCAACTTAATAGCAGCTTTGAGAACCAGGCAGATGTGTACAGGCCCCATTTCCTCAATAGCCTTCCAACTCTTCTTTTAGGTGACTCTCTTATCAAGTGGTGGCAACATAATGTCATAAAGCAGCAAAAGTTTTGCTGCATAAAAGAGGCTTAAATGTGAAGGAAATATTAACACTCCACAATAGCAGGAGTGTGGCTATGGAGAATAAGTATCTATGAATAAAAATTATTTTTTTTAAATTAACTAAGTACCTTTTAAAGTGTATATAGTATATATGTATGCACACATAAATATACATGTATATATGTACATATACATATGTACACACACACAGACACACACACATTTATCTTTATGTACCTAAAAGCAATGAAGACATGAAGTGGTCAATATTACCGTGAACTTTCTATCAAGTGTTTTCAGCAAATTCAGTTCATTTGGAGCAAAAATTAAGACATCTGTGAAAACATTTGCAAATAAATAAATTGAATATAATTGGCAGAAAATTACTTAGAAATATTATAAAGTAATAGAAAACACCCTGAGAAATTCTTTTAAAATGAACAGAAATATTTAAAGTTGGATAAATGTTTGAAAATTTAATGCCTAGGATGTGCCCAAACTACAAATATATGAAGAACCATGAGCTGAAAATATTTGTTTCCAACCAAGTTATTTGTAACCAGTTCATCTGGGGAGGTGTCGTGTGGCTTCAGGGTTATACTTCGGCCAGTGAATGGAAGTGTAGGAGCATAGATTTTGACTCAACGTAAGAATCAACATTCTAACAATGCTTCCCAAACAGCGAAGGAGTGGACACGCTGAGTTTCTGGTAACAATGTGCAGGGCACAAGCTAGGTGGAAAATGGGAATGTTGTAGAAGGAATTAAGGGATAGGTAAGGGTCAGACTATGGGTGAGTGTCTTTTGTTTTTTAACTGGTGAGTTCTTAAAACCTGAGACTTAGTGAAACTCAGATTATGCATTTCCAAATTAATTGTACACATAAGACATATATATCTGATGTCACAGACAAAACAATAAAACAGCAATTGTCAACTGGTATGCCACAAAAAATTTTAAAACATGCAGTTCCTGACTATTTAGTCAGGGGCACTGACCTCTTTTCCCTTCGATTCTCAAATTAAAAAATGACAACAGCCAACACAACCAGAGCCGTCTGGTGTGAATAAATCAAAATCATACCTTTTTTTTGTCAGATTGGTAAAACATATATTTTTCGGTGTGCCCCAGAAGTTGTGGCGGTTAGTGCACGTGTCCCACGAGATGAGAAGGGTTGACGGTCGCTGCTGTGGAACCTGAACATAAGTTCGTGCCGTGACATGGCCTGCGTGTTCGTTCGTCAGGCCTTCGCCATTGAGTCGACGAAGTGTGTCCCTTTCCAGTTCATGAAGTTGGGTATTCGCAACAAAGGGGAACATTAATTTCTGCACAGACAGCAAACATTTTTTAAAAAGTCTTGCTGGCTGAAAAGAACAGAACTTACCCGTTTGTCCCTCCCTCAACAGCTCATGGAAATAAGGAGAAGAAATCACCATGTTCTTCTCTTTCTCAGGAAAAAACACCTGGCTAAAGACTGGCCTAAGGTAACCCTGTGAAGGGCAGCCTAATTATTAAGTTTGTAAGGCTCCAACATCCCTAAGGCCTCTCTCCTTGATAGATACATTTTGTGAAGGGGATGGCAGTACTGATGCTTGTTTTTTACAGTCTTAAAATACAATTAGATCGGTTTTAGGGTCATAGCAAATATGAGAGGAAGGTACAGAATTCCCACTCACCCCCGCTCCCACACGTGCACTGTGCTCCCCCATTGTCCGCAGCCCCCACCAGAGTGGCACCTTGGCTAACAATGCACCTGCATTGGCACGCCGTTATCACCCAAAGTCCACAGTTTCCACTAAGGTTCACTCTTCCTGTTGTACATGCTATGGATTTAGGCAAATGTGTAAAGGACACATATTCATCATTATAGTATCATACAGAGTATTTTCACTCCCCTAAAAATCCTCTGTCTCCCCCACCCTTCAAATCCCTGGCAACTACTGATCTCACTCTCTCTAGACCTTTGCCTTTTCCAGACTGTAATATGGTTGGAGTCATACAGTCTTTAGTCTTTCCAGATTAGCTTCTTTCACTTACTAATATGTATTTAAGGTTTTTCCATGTCTTTTCATGGCTTGCTAGCTAATTTTTTAGTACTGAATAATATTCCATCATCTGGATGAACCACAGTTTATTTATTCATTTATTACTGAAGGACGTCTAGGTTGCTTCCAATTTTTGGTAAATATGAATAAAGCTGCCAAAAAGTCTGTGTTCACAGTACTAAATTAAGGATAAACCATACGTCCTATGTTGCTGTGGTCATTTATCTCTTCAAAACAACCTAGGTTTGAGATGATCCAAAATGCGATTTTGGAAGATCATGTTAATAATTATCTTATGAACTTTATGTGACTTTATTTTTATTGGAATGTCTTACAAACACAACCTCCCACTGTGTGCCATGCTGTATGCCATGGGGGTGGAGATATGAAGGCCTTTCTGTTCTCAAGAGAGCCTAGAAAAGAAGAGAGATGCGTAAATGATTACATAAGTGAACGTACATAAAACAACGGGTTCTCTGTGGCTGGAACATCAGAGTAAATGTTCTGACCTAGGTTACGGTCTCTCTTTTCCAAACTAGTGAAATAAAAGGTAAGCAAGTGAAAAATATAAATTTTTGTTTAAGTTAAAAATTTCCAAGTTCTGCTTCTCGTTTAGTTATCCCTAACTGTTCTTGTAGTGTTCACTTGCTCTTTTTTTTCCTTTACTTGTTTGTGTGATACGTTTCCCAAGATGCATTTCTTTTGAGGCTCTTGGATCCGTTTGTGCAGTTTGCTCTTTGGTATTGGTGAGTGCGCATTGATCGACAAAACGGGCCTCCACCCTCCCATTGCTCCTATAAGAGAAGTCGTTTTTTTAATTGGCATTATCATTTGAGAAATAAAATGCCCACGTATATGAAGGCACAACCAAAAAGCAGCTGGGGACACATTCTCAAACCAAATAAAGTGACTTCAAACCTTAGATATCATCTACCTAGTAAAACATTGGTGATAGTCTTGTTGGTCTGTCATCTCTGAACAATTCAGCTAATGGGAGGGCCTCCCATAGGCCCTTAGCTTTAGACTTCGCAGGAAACATATTTGAGAACACTCTTTGTAAAATTTGGTTTTGGTTTTATTTATGAGTAAGGCACTTTACTTTGGTGTTATTTTGCATGCCTATGTTTTGCCTCCTACACTGAGGTAAGTCAGTATCACCCACAGTTTTCAGAGTTGAACTGACTCGCCTTTTCAGACCAATGACTCTCTTAGTCCTTTAAATCATACTGGATTTTGTCATACATTTCCTGAGCCTGGGTGCTCATGCGTATGTTTGAAGAGACCTCAATCTGAAACAATATTCTTGAAAGGCTTTTGTGTTTTATTCAGTGCCAGCACTTCAAATATTGCCAGAATAGAAGAAATGGAGAGGCTTTTGAAGCAGGCCCATGCAGAGAAGACACGGCTGCTTGAATCCAGGGTAGGTTTAATGTCTTCATGCCAGAGGTCAGTGATGAGGTGGTTCAACATGCCCTGCACTTGACATCAGGAAGCTGTCATTGGGCCTCACAAGGCGGTATGACCGTGGAGTAGTCATTCAGCCTTTCTTGGCCTCATTTTCTTAATCTGAAAACTAGGGGTGTTAGATGATTTCTAAGGCTTTTTACTGCACTACATTTTTTCATAATTTAACAGAATCTATAGTGTTGATACAGACCAAAATAAATGCTTTATATTATGTTTCCCTTTGATGGCCACTTTGTTTGCCTGCCAAAGAATGAAGATGAATGTCATGTCTGTGTGCCTTCTCTGTTCCTTGCCAGCTTGCATTAACTACACTATTGTAACATTAAAAATCCCTTATTATTGTGACTGTATTTCAAGCCAAAATCTGGACTTCCTTAGGAATCCCCCAGAATGCCTTTGCATCCTGCCCTGAGGGCACCTCCTTTCCTCTTGTGACTTCCCCATGTGCTTCCGCTGCGACCGGCGGCCAGGAAGCTGCAGAGCAACAACAGGAATTGGAAGGGCCCACGCATGACCTTCAGTTGGAAGACAGCAATTGAAAGAAAGGCTAAATCCCTCTTGACTGGTGTTGGCTGACCATTTGTGGGGATTTTTATTTAAAACGGGGCCATTGTGGTTATCCACATGAAATGACTGAATGCGATCACAAGGTGGATTTCCACTTACACTCTATTGTTACCTCAAGTTAGTGGTTGCCTTTCTGTGTAGCTTGATTTTGAAAGCTACATGAGGGGTGATTGCAGGCATTTTAGTCGAGGCTATATATTGTAAGGGACTAGGTCCATGTAATTTAAGTTCAAATCAGTTTTACTAGGTTATAAGCCCAAATTTCTAGCAAGAATTTCTCTTTTGATAATATAATTGGAATCATTCAAGTACAACCACTCTGTCTGAAAATTTATTCTGCCTAATGATATTTAGGAACGGGAAATGGAAGCCAAGAAACGAGCTCTGGAAGAAGAGAAACGACGCCGAGAACTCCTGGAAAAACGCTTGCAGGAGGAAACTAGCCAGCGGCAGAAGTTAATTGAAAAGGAAGTGAAAATAAGGGAGAAACAAAGGGCACAGGTTGGTGGGTCAGTCTGGATAGATAAGAGTATGTTGCCCCCTAGTGGTTGGTCTGTTGTAGAGGATGGAAATACTGTGTCCTGATACTTTCCACGAATTATTAATTTCTTGACAGGTAATCGCTGAGGGAAAGATATGTGTTAGTAGGCAAAAAAAAATTCAAATGACACTTTTCTATGCACGTGCATGGAACATTTGATGGGAGAGACACTTTTTCTTCTACCTATTTTTTGGAATATATTTAAAAGGAGAATGTTTTTTCAGCAGGTTGAAGAAATGCAGCTGTGTTTGCTCCTAAAACTAAATGCAGCATCCTTTGGTTGGTGAAGAGAACAGGTTCTTTTAAGCCATGTTTTGGAAATAAACACTCCAGAACCAGACAATTTTACCAGCCCCGTTTCTTGGTGGTGGTGTTAGTGGGTTGTTTTTTTTTTTTTTTTTTCCTCTAACCACTGTGCTGTTACATGTGTCCCCTGTGCTACACCAGCCCACACATGTGTGCACCAGATGACTGAACTTGAGCAAAACTTGGGAAAACCACCCATTCTGTTCAACTTCCTGTCTTGGTCATCAGAGAGTTTGAGTTTCTGATCTTGTCACTAGAGGTGCTTACATAATCTATGTTTTCTGAGAAACTCAAATAAAATTTTAAGTCCATGTAATTTAAGTTCAAATCACTTTTACCAAAAATTACTAGATGCAAAGGAAAAAGGTGCCATTTCCCTTGTTGTTTGCAGTTGCTGGCAGTTGGCAGTACAGCAGTGAGAGCCTTTCCTTCAGGCTTTGATGTGTCATAAGCCTGTGACATCTGTCTACAGTCAGAGTGCCCCAGAGTCAAAAGCAAAATATTGAAGGAGAACTACAAAGTAAAATGTGTTCATTTTTCTTATTATGCCAAACCTCTGCCAAATTTTGACTCACCATGAAGGTATCTGAGGCCAAACCAAAAAGCACCATTCTGTTTTAATCCTAATTATAAGTTTTGCCTCCAAATACATGATGAGGTCACTTTCCCCGGGGTAAAGGAGTTGAATAATTTAACAGCATAAAATGAAACATTATTTTAGAAATATTATCCATAGTAATCTGTGTTTCCTAGATTAGATGAACCTCCATTCTAGCCACGATAAAATAAAAGATGTCTATGTCCCTTTCTTCAATGTCTGGTCCTGGACAGTGTTTTGATTCCACTTCTTACCTTATTGTGGCCTTGCTTTGCAAAACATAGAGCTCTGCCTTCAGTTTCTATTAGAGCAGGGGTGTCAAATTCATTTTCACTGGGGGCCACATCAGCCTTCAAAGGGCCAAATGTAATTTTAGGTCTGTGTAAATGTAACTACTCCTTAACAATGAAGCGAGAAGTTTAGCACTACTGCCAGGTAGAAACAAGGTGTGGGACCAGATAAAACCAGGTGGAGGGCTGGATTCAGCCCTCGGGCGTCGTGTTTGCCACCTGTGCCTTAGAGAGTATATGGAAGCTGATGTGTACAGCTTTGGGAGATCTTGTCAGGTTTGCACTTACTAAAGATTGTTCCATCAGTCACGTCTGGGGCTATTTAAGAACTATGGCGAGGTTGTGGTGGGGAGAACCCCTGGGAACTTGTGAAGTGGAGGAGTCCTTATCTGCAGGAAGCAGCCCAGGTAACTTCATGCTGTACTTCCCAGTTTTTAAGTACCAAGTACCTCTTTGAAAGCTAAGCTAATGACACTTTTCTATTTTCCCATCTGTCCATTTCAAGAAATAGAATCTAGTGGCCTGGGTGTATCCGGCCTCCACCCCCCATGGTGTAGCATCCTTCTTAAAATGCCATCACCGTTTAGACCCTACATGGTAATGTTTATCTTAAAAGCTCATAACCACGTGGGCATTTTAACACTTAAGCTTTTCAGATTTTTTTTCTCCTGCTTCTGCATATCTGTGACCTAAAACGAAAGCATAATTAGTCACAGAAGCCATGGGTTTGCCTTTTTCCAGTCTCGACCTTTGACACGCTATCTGCCTGTCCGGAAGGAGGACTTCGATCTGCGGAGCCATGTGGAGACTGCAGGCCACAGCATCGACACCTGCTACCACGTGTCCATCACGGAGAAGACCTGCCGGGGGTTCCTCGTCAAAATGGGCGGGAAAATTAAAACCTGGAAAAAACGCTGGTTTGTTTTTGATCGGAACAAGCGTACATTCTCTTATTATGCAGGTCAGTGATGAGAGAAATCTGAGTGATGTCTTCAAATTAGGAGCCCTCCGTTAAAGAGAATAGATAGTTTAATTTGGTATAAATAGGGAGATTGATAAGTAATAGAAATAGTGACAATATTAGTTTTGTAAATGTATATTATTTTATGTTCAAATTATGTCGTCCACATAATATGGATTTTCTTGTAGAAATAATAAAAATTACATTATATAAAAAGTGTGAGTTAGTCTATTCTAGTTCTGAAATAAGCTCAAGCCCAAGTAAATGTTAAATGGAATATATTTTTGAGACCAAAATATTGTCTTTTTAAACCAGAAGGCCAGGAAAAAGGATATTTATTCATTCATTTATTTATTTATTTATTATCATATGCCCTATTTAAGTCACACACAATTAGTCAGCCTTAGCTGACAGTCATTCAGCTGTAGTTTATAAACCGAAATACTCTTTTAAGCACTGAGAGTATAGCTAGTCAGTGAATTAGTGAATGAGTATTAAGTGACTGAAATATTTTGGGGTGCTTGATGGATTGTGAGAAACACCTTTACCCCATCTTCCATAAACACAGGAATGTTGGTGTAACTGGTGTACTTATCAATAACCCTCTTACTTACTCTCGATCACGTATGAAACATGTCCGTTATTACCACAAGTATAGTTCTGCCCTCTTTTCAGCAGCTGAGGAAGGGTAGTATCAACCCAGAGGTTATGAGGGACTCTGCTTTGGGATGACTGTATCAGCATTTATAAGCTTTGTCAGGAATTACTAAAAAGCGTATCTATGTAATAAGGAAAAAATAACAGTCCAGCCATTTAATCTATAGTGTGAGGTGAGGATATATTTACGAAGAGAGGTGTGAGAAAAGCCAAGCAGTATGTGAGAGAAATGAAATGCTGGCTATGGAGCCCCAGAACTGGGGTAAGTAGAAGGTGGGAATACAACCCATGCCTTCCAGTTAGGAGCTGTTGGGTGGGGTTCCAGTTATTACAGCGGCTGGTAGTAACTGAAGCGAATGGCCTAACCCTGACAGGCCAGGCCCCCTGCTCGGCCTCTTGAGGGCTTTCTGACCTTGGGTTTTATAAGAATCCAGAGATACTATCTTTAGTTAGTACAACAGAAAAGATGTCTTTTTAGTATGAGATACCAATTCAGTGTCTGTAAAATGCATAAATGAAACTTTGCTGTGTGCTGGTCTCCACAGGCAATTTCACCTAGAATTTTCCAAAAATAAAGTTTTGAAATAACTTGAGACAAAACAGCTTTATTCTTCTCTTCTCTGGAATCCTTATTTCATTCTTTTTAATAGACCCATATTAAAGACGCCTTCCTTCTGACCCATATAAGTGAGTTTTCCAAATTTAAACTTCTCAGTAACTGGTCTTCAACATTTTATAAATACCAAAACCTTTTTGGTGTATGAAAGATTACTCAGAATCCTAGTGCATAAAACAGACAAAATATTTGATTCAGCTTTTTACTATGTGTTTAATATTGTATAGCTAACTAATGAGACCTAGTTTGGCAAACACTAGCCATTTGGCTGTTTACAACCATCATCAGCTTTGTTTGCTCCAGCCACGTCAACCCGCACTCTTTCCAAAAACAACACCAAGTTCAAGAATAGATCAGTCCACAGGATGTCATACAGATTGCAGTTCAGGCTGGACTTGATCCCACATTCACCATGCCCCTTCAGCTTGTCAGTGAGGTAGATGACTGTGGTATGTGTGAAGGAGCTGTGAATGAGGGTGCTGAAAGCTAGTCTTAGGTCTCTCTGTTGACCTTGACCCTGGGCTCTGTACATGGCCTCCTACATATTAATTGGGTAGCTTTAGAAATGTCTCTAAAACACTGAGACACAGAAAATATGGATTAAATTGATAGGATAATGCTATTGAAACAGAATGAATAGCATTATTTCTTCAACTTACAATAACATTATTGATTCTCTTAATATACAGTGTCCTTGTGAGGCCTGTATTTTTTTAGAGTCCTTTCTCGTACGTGAAGTGCCTTAGAAACAAGTTTCATTCCCCAGTTTTCTGCTTGTTTTAAATGCTGACAAGGTTTACTTTTACCTCAGGATGTTGTTTTGTGTCTGTTTTCAGAAAACAAAGTTCATTGTATTCCCATGAATATTGCAGCATTCTTTGTAGCAAATGTGTGAGAGATACACGGGCTAAATGCAATCAAACAACTTTATTTTCTACTGAACTTCTTAGGGCTGCTGTTTTTCAGACTAGCTTTTTTACTGTTGTTGGAAAAAAAAAAGGGGGACTTTCATTAGCAAAAAAATAAATAAAAGTAAAAATTCAACAAATGTCTCTGTAAAGAAATTGCCTCTTTCCCGTCACAAAAGTTCTGACATTTTCCCACTGTTGTACCTAATATATCCTTTCAGGTTTTCTCTGTTGGTTTATATATAAATTTCAGTATGTACACGTGTTCTTCTTTGATACAGTTGGGACCAAATCATTCACTCTTCACATTTCAGATTTTCCACATAGCCACATTTCGCAGTGTTCTATGCCGCGACTGGTCGATTCCACTTTATGCCCGGGTTGTGATGGAATCGGTTCCCTGGTAGAGTTGCAGCGGATCTTTTGCAGGCTTCTGCTGTAACAAATGCAAACCTGTGTGCATGTGCCTGAGGAGCTTTCATACAGTTAAGTTTTAGAAGAAGAATCGCTAAGAGGATTTTTTTCACTTTTAATTGTATTTGTCTTAGCAAATCGCCTTCCAAAAGAGGCTTTTATATGTGCACTTGCACCAACCTGGTATGACGGAGTCTCTCCGCAGCCTCATCCGTGCTTTAAGCAAGTTTCAGTATGCTCACATGTATTATGATTCTTGATGAATTTAAATGATGCAATATTTTAAGAACTTATTAGATCACAGACCTGATGTGATTTATTTGGTTGGTGGTTTGGTTATTGGGTTGTTTTTTTTTTTAATGTTTTGCTTGCTGTTTGTGGCAAACCTGATGGAACCTTTGAAACAGTTTGGGGAATGCTGCATTGAAAGGATGTGATTGATGTCAAGCTCTTTTGGGAACAGAAAAATAAATCAAGCCTGCTGGACCGGAAATTGATAGAAAACATTTATAAATAGAATAGTCTTTTAAATTACAAGTCAAAAAACACAGTTCTTACACACTTCATTGCAGCCCTGCCTATTAATGTTTCCATTTGAATGTCTTGGGGAATGCGGAGTCATAATGGCGTTCATACTTTGTGTGTTAACCTACCAGTCGGAAGTTCTGGGTTATCATTTGACTGCTAATTTGCTGGAGAGCCTTGGGCAAAGTCACTTAGTCCCTTCAATTTGGGTCGATAACTTTATCTTTTTCTTTTCCTTTTCCCAATAGAGAGTCGGGCTAATGTACTAACCTAAATATCTCAATTAAACTTAAACTTAAATCATTTTATACTAGATACATATTTTAATAATGATTATAAGGAATTATAATTTTTCCTGTCCATTGGTGGTGATAAAGTATTTAACACTCATCTATCCTTGCAGACAAACATGAAACTAAATTAAAAGGAGTAATATACTTCCAAGCCATTGAAGAAGTGTACTATGATCACCTCAAGAATGCTAATAAGGTAAACACGGGTTTCAGATTCCTACAATTTGAATGCATAATTAAGTTGGGAAAATTCTTTTAACTTGAAGCAATTTAGAGTTGTTGTTCTGATGTAACGGACATTTATGACTGAATGGCGCTGGAAAAGTCAACATAGAAGTGATTAGTATAGGGGAGATCATATGGTATTTGTCTTTTACTGCCTGGCTTATTTCACTTAGCATAATGCTTTCCAGTTCCATCCATGCTGTTGCAAAGGGTAGGAGCTCCTTCTTTCTTTCTGCTGCATAGAATTCCATTGTGTAAATGTACCTAGTTTTTTGATCCATTCATTGACTGATGGGCACCTAGGTTGCTTCCAACACTTGGCTATTGTAAATTGTACTGCTATGAACATTGGGGTACGTAGGTTCTTTTGGATTGGTGTTTCAGGGTTCTTGGGATATAATCCTAGCAGTGGAATTGCTGGGTCAAAAGGCAGTTCCATTTTTAGTTTTCTGAGAAAATTCCATACTGTTTTCCATAGTGGTTGTACCAGTCTGCAATCCCACCAACAGTGAACTAGGGTCCCCTTTTCTCCAGAACCTCTCCAACACTTGTTGTTTGTTGCTTTGTTTATGATGGAACCTAAGCAACAAAACAAACTAGCAAGCAAAATATAACCAAAGACATTGAAATAGAAAACAGGCTGACAGTAACCAGAGGGGAAAGGGGAGGGAATTTTAGAGGATCAAGGGAGGGGATCACAGGAACAAGTATGAAGGACACATGGACAAAAACTAAGGGGGGTGGAAATGGGAGGGAGGTGGGGAGCACTGGCGGGGGTGGACTGGGATGGGAGTAAACGACAGAAAACTGTACTTGAACAACAATTAAACTTAAAAAAAAATACCTTTTAAGTCAATCTTTAAAAAAAAGAAGAAGTGATTAGTATAGCTGATCTTTTTGTGGAAAAAAGTCATGGTGAAATGAGGAAATATTTTGGACATCCTGATTTGGGAGAGACCTCACCAAATGACTCTTTGCTAGGGTTCTTAGTACATACTACCCGGGTATGAGGAAGGATCTTAGTAAAGCTAAGAATAATAGTTATTATTTATTAATGAGCACCCACAATCAACTAGGTGCACTCGTAGAGCTTTACAAAGTAGCTGCTAAGGGGATTGGTGAGCTGTGTGTGAAATTTCTGCTGCAGAAAGGCCAGAAAGATGGTCAGTCTTGAGAAAAGCCTTGGGACTGGGTATGGGTTGTACTAGAGCAGCAGTAATGCCTGTGTAGATTTGCATAAATTGGAACTTTTAGAAAGGAAGAAGCCCTGATATAGGACTTGTGTTATTTCATGTTACAATTTTAAGATGCTTCTGTTACATTTTTTTTTCCTTTTTTGAATTTTAGAGCCCTAATCCATTACTCACCTTTAGTGTCAAGACACATGACAGAATCTACTATATGGTCGCCCCATCGCCGGAAGCCATGCGGATCTGGATGGATGTTATAGTGACCGGGGCAGAAGGCTACACTCACTTCTTGTTGTAGTGAACTGAAGCAACAGTCCACTTCGGGGCATACTGCAATAATCTCTTACAAGAATGAAGCCATAATCTGTCCCAGAGGGAAAGACCCAACAGACCCATCCCTGTGTACACTCAGAACTCCTTTTGGATTAACAGGAAGTCATTTGTGAAAGAGAAATAAGAGGTTTTAATGCAAGGCTTGGTCAAAAATAGCAAAATAATTGAAGCACCTCTGAGAAAAGAAAACACTATTTTGGTAAATAGCATCACTTATAAGAGCATTTCTAACAAACTATTTTTATTAATTGTTGATGTTGGTGAACTAAACAGTTTACAAATGTATATACTTGGAAATATGAAATTATTTTAGTGCCCAAATCATTGGCATTGACATTATTGTAGTCAACTGGCTTTTTAAAACTGGGAGCATTTTGCTGAAGATTATTTTATAAATATAAGCAAACGAGGGCTTGGAGAAGAATATATTATAGGAGGAGCTTTTGCCCTAATTTTTTAAGTATTGCACCAAAACCAAAGACTTCATGTGACTTCTGTTTAATGGTAGTAGTTTCAAGGGATGAACTACACTATTGTTACTCCACACTTTAAAACGATACTTCGATGACATCAAGTGCCCAGGAAGTTGACATTGAAGATTTACCACCAGTGTCAGCTACTCTACAATGTATAGCAAACCACTTTTTGTAAAAGGGGAAAGGACAAAAAGCCGTATGGTTTAGAAAGAAGCAGTTTTAGAGAGACATTCTGCCACATTGGGCAATTTAAAATAGAGTACTTAGTGTTAGGTGCTTATTTTCCTGAAGAGTTCTCCATTCCCACTGCTGAGAATAAAGATAACCAGTAGCCAATTTCCTTAGGTTGTCTGATTTTTTCTCTCTGGTGGAGCACACCTGTTAAGTGCAGCCTTACATGATGTAACTATGAAATCAGAGCTGTTTTTCTTTTAACCAAAGAACAGACCAATTAATACTTATTTACAGAAGTGCTGTGGTTTTATAAGAAAGTCAAATGAAGTTCAGCAATGTTCTCTGTAATGTACTATTCTGTTATATATTTCCTTATAATTAGCCTTTGTTTTTTAGAGTTAAATTAATTTTTGTTGAATTAAATGACTTCAGGCAAGTCTTTTTCATAATGGTTTTTTAAGTGCCATTTATCATGGTTTGTTATGTTGTGTGTAAGTATGAATGTATACTTTCCTAAAACTTGGCAAATGAATAGAAGTAGAAAGTAGTGACAGTACTTACAAGTACAAGGTAAAATGATTACATTGGAAGTGTCTATGAAGTGTTTGTCAGGCCTGGCTGGGTACAATTTTTTTTACACTCGCAGTGTGCTTTGTGTGCATGTACACATATTGCCAATCATAAGATTTTGCAACTGGATGACACATGATTCTACTTGAGCTTTGGAGGACAAAATCACGATTGCAGAAGACATTTTTATCTGTTTTTTTTCAGACGTCACCCCTAAATCCTGTAATGATCTAGAAGAGTGAAATGCCATTGCTAAAATTTTCTTGGTTAATGTAAAGATACAACTTTTCTGTACTGTACTTTTGCCATAGGATTGTAAAGATATTCTAATCAACTTTGTATCTTGCATGATGTAGTAAACCTTTGAAATATGTGTGTTAAAATATGTTGAGTTTGGATTAAAATGTTGATCAGATTTCACATTTCAAAATAAACTCATCTCTCATTAGGCCGTTACCGATTGGTAACATGATGGGGCGTGAGAGGGGTGGATTAATCAACCAAAGTCCATTGTAGAATTTATATAAAGGATGTTGTGTGCTAACAATATGATTTGTAGTTTAAAAACAAGTGCTTAAAAGTTTCTCTGCTCACATTCCTGTTGCTGACAAAATAAGATAAACCCAGAAAACTCTGACATCTTACCATCCTCTCGGGCAGATGCGGTTAGTACTGAGGATTACAAGGACTGCATTTACTTGTTTTTCTGACGAGGAACAAATCATGCAGGTGTGAAGTAAAGCTCTAGGGCTTTACTCTGTGGAGACCTCACTTGTCTCCCTGAGCTAAAGCAGCAGATTTCAGAGAAAGACTGCCCCTCAACAATATGTCTCCCCGACCCCGCTCCAATGAAGACAACATAAACAGCAGGTCAGTGGAAACAAGTTTGCCTACTTCAAGCCCATTGGTCAGTAAAAGTATCTTCATTCGACAGTAGCCACAATTTTTTTCTGATTTGTTGGACTGACAAAAGTGGGTGAGGAAATAATCGATGGATTCCCCAGCCTTTTAATTTTAATATTTTTATTGACTTTAGAGAGAGAGATATAGACACATTGATTTTCTGTCCCATTTATTTATTCATTCAATTGGTTAAATCTTGTGTGTGCCCTGACCAGGAGTGAACCCAAAACCTTGGCTTGTTAGGATGATGCCCTAACCCACTGAGCTACCTGGTCAGGGCAGGTTTCCATGCTTTTTGTGTGTAGTGTTTTTCCCACAATGAGGAATGCAAGATTTTTCATTTTGCTACACATAAAATGCAAGAAGACATGCAAAAATAAAGAAAATAGGTACAGGAATGATTGAAAATGCTTGCAATTATCCCCAAACCTTGAGGATTCGTATTTACCATTCCGATATAAGGGATGACGTGGCCCGCATTGGGCATCGCCATATGGACATAGTCCCTTCAGCAGCTACAACAGGCCTAACGGAGAATTGTCAAAATAACTGAGCAACTTTCAAAGTATGTCCTAAAATAAAGCTCTGTCCTTGATATCTGTTTCTGGCCTTACACCTCTCAAGAAAGATATCCATTCGGTTTTTATTTAGCTAACTTTTCCAGTATGTTCCAACAGGACAGGTTCTCAGGGCTCCAAAGACAGGCTCATTCATGTTAGCCTTTGCCTTTGACTCTAACCCCAACCCCTTATCCAATATTTATGACCAAGACAGCAAAAGTAGCTTTACTCAAAGTACTGTACTAACCATGGCAACTTCTAAGTAGTAAAAAACTAAATAAGTCCTTGCCTATTGACCTTGCTTCAGACCTTCCCGAATTACACTGAAAGCTGTCAGAGCTGGAATTCAGAAACCCTTGTACAACAATTTATTTAACAAATTTTCTATTATTGGCCATTCCATTTTTTCTTAGTTTGCTGCTAAAAATGGTGTTGTAGTAATAATATGCACCCTACATGTTAACATTGTTTTCTAAAGTATAGTCACAAGATGGGGCCATTGGATCAAGGGCATTAAAAGTGATTTATATTTTAAATTGTAAAGATGTAGTCAGGTTAGTTGACAAGAGTTTAGCAAGTTACAGTCCTACCAACCATAGACAAGTGCCAGTTTCCCAGCATTCTTGCCAATAGTTGCTATTTTTTTAAGATCTTATTTCTTTTTAGAGAGAGGGGGAGGGAAGAAGAAAGAGAGGGAAAGAAACATCAATGTGTGGTTGCCTCCCGCACCCCTCACTGGGACCTGGCCTGCAACCCAGACAGGTGCCCTGACTGGGAATGGAACCATCGATCCTTTGGTTCGCAGGCCCACGTTCAATCCACTGAGCTACACCAGCCAGGGCAATAGTTGCTGTTTTTAATTTTGCCAGTATAATAGGTGGGAGGAAATGGGATGTTATATATTTAACATTTTTCAGTTAGTGACGTTGAACACCATGTTTATGCATATGAACTGCCTATTCCTCGCTATTGACCAATTTTATTGGAATTATGTATTTTTTCATTTCTAGAAACAGACTAAATGGAAGTATTAATGTTCTACTGTGCTGTAAAATGAATTTTCCTATACTTATTGGAGTAGAGATAGATACCGATTTCCATTCAGAATGTTTAAATCTGTATATAGTCTAACATTTTTATTCTTGATGATTTGGGGTTTCAAATCTTAAGATTAAGTTCCGTTTACCCGAGGACTATAAAATATCCTCCTAAATGTATTTAATCCTCTAGATTTTATTTTTTTCGTTGAGTTTTTTTAATCTACTGGGGCTTATTTTTGCATATACCGTTGAGGCAGAGGTCAGAATAATTCAGTAGCCGGGCAGACGAAGAGCTAGAAAAACTAATTTAAAAGGGGCAAAGAAGCGATGACTATTTCGTTCTATTCTTGGTAATTATACAAGTAGGTTTAAGATCATGTCTTGGAAGCATTTCCGGTACACATTAAAAGTGAAAGTGACCTGCAATGCAGCAGACTTGGCATTTTATGCTTCCACTGCCTGATATCCTGGGGTTGATGAGGTTTCCAATCTAGGAACCTTGAATGCGTTCCTCTCCGCGCTTCCAGCCCTGCACTATCTTCCCCTTGAATAAGTAGCCTACCGAAAGGGCACTCATGCACTCACAACTGTATCGCGCAAAAACTGCAGGAGAACCAAAAGCTCAAAAGCAAAGACTGACGGAGCGACGACGCTCTGCCCACGCGCACTTCTGGATGCCGGGACCCAGCCCGGCGCTCTTTAGCAAATCCCGACGTCCAGCCCCCGGCGCATGCGCAGCTCCGGTTCAAGGGCGCCCTGCGTGTCTACATTAGGCAGCGCCGGGCGCAGGGGCCGCTGGGAAGATGGCTGGAGTGGGAATGGTGGCTACCGGTGCTTGGGATCTGTGTAGGAGGTTGGGTTTGAAAGCTGTCTCCTTCGGCTTCCACCGTGGCCTCAGCGCGGTACTTGCACGGAAGTCCGACAGGGTGCCACGGTGGCTCCCAGGTTAGTGCCCGAAAGGCGGGAGTAGAACGCGTTCTTTCGAACATCCCACTTTCGTCAGTTCCTGTTCTGTGCATTTTGGGCGCCCTATTTAAAAATGTTTTTCCCCCATTCTCGGCACCCTAGCTGCTGGCGTTTGCTATAATTCTGGTGAAGGCTGTGAAGAGAGCTCTGGGCGGCCCGGGGGCACCCTGGACAGCCCCGGACATTGCTGGCGCTTTACACTCTTTAGTTTAAGGATTCTGCTCTCTGACTGCTTTCTCTGCATTAAGCTCAAAATAGGAAAAAGTAACACGTGCCTGTAGGGCGTTTCATTATTAGTTGTCTTTTGTTTCTTTCCTCTGCAGGTTTTAAGTGGAGGGGGGAGGGGGATTCCAAATTGTGATTCTGTGCTTAGACCAGCCCTCCTTTGATTTGAGGCGATTTACAATTTGAACATTTTCTTGTAAAAGTGTATAAAGATCAAGCCTGATTTCTAGTTTTGTCTTCTCGATGCTCCCGCTCAGTGAAAACCATTATCATTATTTGACAAGGGAAACTGGAACTTGAACCAAAAATCAGAGCCCTTGAACATTTTCTTTATCTTGTGTTTGGTTCCTCCCCATTCCTACCCTATTCCCAGTCACACCCTCATATATATGGTCTGTCTTTGTAAATTATGCCTTTTTAGTTGTCGGTGTTGGTGTGTTCACAACTTGGCCACTCAGATGCGTGATTGCTTGGAATGGGAATTGTTGCAGATGCTTTGTTTTGAGTTAAAAAATTTTTAAATGTGTATAATCAGTTTAACTTACATTTAATTGTACACAACCAAAAGAAGTGGTATATATTTCTCTAACAGAGTACAGTATATCATTTCATTAAAGACTATAACACTTCCATTTATTTAGTCATTGAGCACTTAAGCACCAGGCTTTGAGCTTATCCTTATTGTGCAAAGAGCATTTGTAGATACGAGGTTAACCTGTGCACTCACAATTTACCAAGGTGAAATAAATTACCATGGTCTCACAGAGACATTCTTGTGTTGGGAAGTAGTAAGAGGATAGGAAGGATTTTTGAGTGCTGAGCTAAGGAAATGGGAAATGAAGATTTTTGCTTTTATAATCTGGCAACCAACATAATTGGCTACTAGCCCTGTTTTTACTGAAAGTTTTAAATTTGGAATATTTCACTATGCATAAAAGGAATAGCTTTAAGGTCTCAAATTTAATTTTTTAAAAATCAACTTCTTAAATCCAGAATGAGGTAGACTTGATCAAGTCACACAGAAGAGACTGAGGAGTTTTTGTTGCCTCAATAAAGTGGAGGGGAGTTTCATATAATATAAAATAACAGGTTTTGTTGGTCCAGAAAAAGACTAAGGAAATCCACAAACTCAATTTCTTTGGAGAAAGGTAGATTTATATATGACTTTTTTGTTATTTTGAAAATATCTTTCCACAGTTTTTGAAGATAAAGTATTGATTTTATAGTAGTGAAAGAACTTAAAAACAATGAAATGGTGTAACCTTGTAAGGTTTACCATTTGTGCTTTTGGACTTAAATTACATTAATATCTGTGTGTACCAATCACAGAAACCCTGACCAACAAATAAAACACAGTAACTGCAGTCTTAGAAATCTTTTTCCAAAAGTAATACTATGATACATTTTTTGAGGTTACTTACAAAGAAACTGCTCATTGAATGCACCTCAGCTGATAGAGAATTATGATTGGCTATGACCCATGATTTAGTGGGTGGAGAGGGAGTCAATAATAAAGGGGACAAAGCACCTCCCCCTTTGGAAGTATTTCCCCCAAGGGCGTACCAAGCTTGTTTTCCCCTCTCCCCACCAGAAAGTAGAGGATGTGAAACTCCTCAAACATTAAAACAAAGTTAAAAAAAAAACAAAAATTCCACAAGAGTGCTAAAGTTCGTGTAAGTAAATCTGAATGTTGATTGATACTATTTCGGAGAGATGCCATAGCAGCAATAGGAAAACATTTTTGATGAGTCTCTGTCTTGTTGCCTTGAAATTTCCACCTCATCGTTTATTTTGGAAGAATCAAGAATGGACCTTTCTCAAAGAAGGTACTGATTTTGAAATGATTTTAAAGGATATGCACAGACTTGTGACTTTAATACTCTAAGTCTGTTATTTACTTTTTCTGTTAAGTTAAAATAGTATTTGACATCAGTTCAACAAGAAAGTTAAGATTGAAAAAATATATATGTGTATATATATGGTTTTTCAAAAGCTGTATTTGCAAACTATGGTTTACGTTTTATGTACTTTGTTTAGCTTGCAGACAAAAGGCATCAATCTCTTTCCTTAGTCGACCAGATCTTCCAACCCTGGCTTATAAGAGACTAAAAGGCAAAAGTCCAGGAATTATCTTCATCCCTGGCTATATTTCTAATATGAATGGTACAAAGGCATTGGCGATTGAGGAATTTTGCAAATCTCTAGGTCACGCCTATATCAGGTAGGAATAACATTACAGAGAAAATATTACTACCACTTAGCATGGCAGCAGAGACTTCTGCTCTAACCAATCGAAGCAAATACCAGCATTTTCACAGACTAATTGGTTTTAATGGTCTGTAAGCTTTCTTGTGATTTAGGCTGCTTGTAAATGCAGCCATTAAAAGACCTTTTTTATATGTCTTTGTGCCACACTCAGATGCTGGCAGGAAGATCTTTAGATACAGTAATGGGATGACAAACCAATCTACTAGTTCGCTTTCTTATAATCTCTTGTAATTATATTGAAGTTTTCCATTAGGGACTTAACGACGTCTATTTGACTACTGTTTATTACCTTACTTTTTAAAATATATATTTAAATAATATATGTATTTTATACTTAACCTGGCAGAGGAGTTACCATTATCACGAAGGTGGTTTTCCCACGGCAAGGCTTATGCATTGCACTCCGGATGTGCTGACCCCTGCGATTTCCCCAAATGTGGGAAACTCGACTGCATAATTTGTGGTATAGTGAGGTATTGCGTTCACGCTCTCCCCTGGAAAATAAGATATGTATTTAAAAGTACAGTAAGTCTTTACATCATCGATAAGTTCTGCAACTCGAAGTGAAGTGACATACAATCAAACCAGTTTCACCATAGACTAATTGATATAAACAAAAGTTAAATTTTCCTATGACATCTCATCAATGTTAAAATGAAACAACCATGAACAAAACATTGGAGGACCTCCTGTATTGTAAAGTTAGTGTTGTATGATTCACATTTCTTCTGAGTTTTCTCTCTCCTCATACCTGTAATATGAATATGTATAAACATAAATAGGGGTATGTGTTGGTTAACTAAAACTTGATTTCACAATTCATAATATGCTAATAATTATTTTAGTAAAATAATGTGTTTATATTGTTGTTAGGTTTGTTTGCCTATAACAATCATTTAGTGCCTGATTTGCAAGGATAGCATGGTTTAATAGAAGGAGCATTGGCCTAGAATTCAAGAAACTTGGGTTCTGGAATCATTTCTAGTAATAACTGCAGCAGCATGAGTCAGTTTGTAAACACTGGGCTTGTTCTCATCATGAAAAACAGAGGAGGTTGGATTAAGGTAATTTCTGAATTCTTTTCCAACACTAACAGCCTAAAAGAGTAGTTCCACTAACATTTGCTCAATAGATCTAGAAAATAGAGGTTTTAGAAATAAAATAATGAACATAAACTTGCAGACTTAATCTGTATAATATGTTAGCAGAGATTATGTCAATTATATGGATTTAGTCTTACTCCTTTTATCAGATTAACTGAATTGTTTCGTTTCCATGCTCAGAACTCTTACACAACTGTTCTGACTTAACTGTGATTCGGAAGACTGGTGTATCTTTTGCAAGTAAACTTTCTAGCACCGTACTGGGTGCTCTCAAATATAAACATGATCATGCCCTCAAAGAACTCTTTTATTGGGATGGGGAAACAGGATAAAATATAGACAAGAAACTTGGCAAAAATATTCATCAGAGTGTGGTAGCAGCAAAAGAGCAGTACACTTAATTGTATCGGGTCAGGGAAAGAAAGCGGCATTGGAGTGGATGAAAAAGTCTCTTTGAAGGAACATGAAGAACAGTTAGGATTGGGGCAAAAAGGAAGTGCTTGTCTACGAAGGAGTAGCCTGAGTGAAACATGATAACAGAAATATTGCCATCATTCTCCCTTTTTGTCCCTAAAAGATTTTAAATCAAGAAATCACGTTTTACCAGTTCTTGAATTTAAATTGAGGTTGTGAGAGCTATATCCAGTGCCTGTCTCCCTGTAAGACTCATGTGGGTTTTCCACACTTTGGATACATGTCTCTTTGAAATACATTGTCTCTTAAAGGTATATTAAATAATCATGATGAAATTATAATGTATATTGACTATTAAGTGATACTGTATTAAAATATAGCCTATGTATAGCTTCACAAACCTTTATAAAATACAGCCCTTCACTACAAATTTTTTATTTGATTAAGTTTCTTTTTTTGTTTTTATAAAAACTGTATTAACCATCTAATCACTATTAACTATTGATTGCACTAAACTATTTTTTGCACTAAAAAATGTATTAACCATCTAATCACTATTAACTATTGATTGCATTTAACCTGTTATTGATTGCATTTAACCTGTTATGAGAGATTTTATCTTCTACTTACATTCCATTTTCTCAGTTTACTCCTGTTGTGATTTTTGTTGTGATGTAAAATTTATATCGTGAATGAGGAAATGGTTAATTTTGGGTATTATACAACAAGTAGTACATATGGCTATATGAAAACCTTTTCTTAATATCTGATTGTCATCTTGCGTAAGAGAAAGTAAGTCAGCGTTAAAGACTGGAACATACCATTTTAGGGCTGGTATTCTATCATCATTATTTCTAGTAGACTATATAATTCTAGGTTTGGGAATATGTCCTAGAGCATTGAAGCTGCTAGGACAGACTGGTGACTGTGTTTAAAGGTCCTAAAACTGTTAAATGTGTTTGAATTGTCTTTGTCTTTTGGTTAGTGTTCTTACTTGTAACCTGCTAGTATCACTCAGTGGTTATACTTTCCTTTATGAAGGGCCTTTTGCACATTTTTCATCTTTGCTGTATATTTAGAGGGAACTGTAAAAGGTGCAAGGAGAAATAACCAAATGTCTATCACGGAGGGGAAAGGAGGACTAGTTAGTGCCTTTCTTCTCCCGTGTGTCTCCTACGTGCACTGGACTGAGAGGTAGACTTCAGCAGTTGCTTTGCTGCACTATTTCCCAAGGACCTAAAATCATTATGTACCTAAAAAATGTTTTTATTTCTTTTTCTTCCTCCATCACTTATAAATAAATAGGTGTACACTGTATATCACATATATACTCTTATGTGTATACTAAACATACAAAGATTTTATTAGTTTTCTTCAAATTTTAAGAATAAGAAAAATGTGAAAGCTTTAAGTTTGACTAAAGTAATTCTTTTTACTTTTACCTTCCATTCTTATTCATTTGGAATGTATTATAATACTCCATGTTTGAAGTTTACACACCTAACCACTATGGAGAATGCAAAGAGAAGTAAGATAGTGTTTTTATTTTTTCATCCAAGATCTTAATAGTTTCAGAGGAATGATGAGACACATATGCACACAAACTGTCTTATGAAGCAGGATGTAATAATTTAATGTGACTGATAAAAATGAATTCTACATAAGTTTCATTGGTTAGAGATTTGTTTTTCAATTTGGTCAGCCTTTCCAGCAACAGAAGTTTCATTGTATTAAGCTCTAGGAGAGGATATTAGTAATAAAGGTTGTAGGAGAAGATAATTTAGGTGAAGGAAATAGTATAACGAATGAAGCAGAGACAGAAAACATGGAGCCTGTTTTAGGAACAGAAAGTCGATCAATTTGTTTAAAGCAGTAATTCCCTTTGATGAAATGATAAAGGTGAGTCTCAGATGACGAGACTGTGATGGTCAAAAACGTACTACTAAAGTACTAAATTTCTGTGCTGTGTGTTATACCAGAAACCATTGAAGTTAATGCCATATCGATATCATCTTTTAGGAAAAATCTGACAGTTACAAAGTGGGTTTATTTGAAGAGAGAATAGAGTCATAGAGGCACAGTTAGGAGGCTGCTGTGATAGGCTGGTTTAAGATGACAAAGCCTGCACCAAGATACTGGTTTACCAAATTGCAGAGAAAGGAGTGAGTGTGAGGGAAAAATGAGAGTGAGTGAGAATGGTCCAGGGCAGGCAGTGTTCTATGTCCTGGAAAAAAAAAAAACTTGAGTGAAAGAGTCTGCCCCTCAAGCTGACATTCTAGTCAGGGAGAGACAGATATTTAAAACTCGGGTACAACACACAGTATGAAAAGTGTTAATTGAGTATACACAAAAGGAAGTGACTGGTACTAAACAGGGTATATATGGCATGTATGTCAAAGAAAGTTCCTCCAAGGAGGTGATATGACTAGGAACTTGGGTGGGAAGGAAGGTCTTCTAGGCAGTGGGGCATCATGCAAAGGCTCAAAGTTGTGAATGGGTGCATGTAGGAATTGGGAGTAGTTCAGTATGACTAGGGTTTATGGTAATCTACAGGAGTGGCATTGATACTTCATGATTTATTTTATTGACTTGAGACCTTGAGGAGAGGGGAAATTCACAGATCAGGCAGACTTTGAGCCTGGAGAACTAGGAAGTTGGAAGGGGAAGCAAACTAAATAGATGGACTGGTGGTGATGAATTTAATTGTGATCTCTTTCCCACCCACTAATTCAGTAGATAGGTACTAAGCGTGCACCAGTGCAAGGTGCTAATCTGGGCACTGGGAAAGCAGTGGTGAACAAAACAGAGCCTGTGCTCATATGGAGCTTCCATGCTTGTGTGGGAGACATCACAAATGAATAAGCAAATGTCATATATAATGTCAAGTAGCACTATTTTCTGTGAAGGAAATAAAGCAGGGGAAGGAAATAGAGAATGATGAAAGAAGCACAATTTTAGATTGAATGGTCAGGGAAGACTTCTAAGGGTGGAACAAAGACCTGAATCAAGTGAGGGAGCGGTCTGAGTGGATATCTGGAGGTAGAGTATTCCACGTGGAGAGAAAGGTTGATATAAAACCCCATGCAGGAACATGGGTGGTGTTTTGCATGAACTCAAGAAGGAAAGTGAGAATGCGGTTGGGAGGGAGGGAGAGCAGTGAGGAAGATCAGAGAGGCAATGTCAGGGGCCAGACTGTGTTAAGGACTCTAGATTGTGTTTAAAGATTATAGAAAGCCTTTGGATGGTTTGTGTAAGACATGATTTTTGCCTTCAAAGGATCACAGACTACAATGTGGGGAATAACCTGTGAGGGTGAAAATTGGACATGGAGAATCTTAGTCTGGTCAAGAGAGGATAGTGACATGGACCAGGCTGCCTGCAGTAGAGATCAGAAAATGGGTGGCTCTAGGAGGCATTTGACGGTTATACCAATATGATTTACTGAAATACATATTATTGTATAATGATGTATGTGCTGTATGCCTGAAAAATCAGAGAAGCACATACATAGATATCTAGATACAGATTTGTATTTCCCCGTTTTTCAGGTTTGATTACTCAGGAGTTGGGAATTCAGATGGTAACTTACAAGAATGTACAGTGGGAAGATGGAGGAAAGATGTTCTTTCTATAATTGATGAATTAGCTGAAGGACCACAGGTGACTATTTTTGTTAAATATGATGTAATTGTTGATGATAACCTCATGATACTTTTTCTCTTCTTTAGATATGAAAATTTATTTAAATGTTCAACCAATTTTGATAATTTGATTTAAAATTTTTTGTCATTTTCACTTTCTCATAAAATGCAAGTATCATTTTACTTATTTTACAAATTTTATTTTAATTTTATAATTCTTTATTATAGACTGAATACTTTAACAAGAAGTAAATATAATTTTAATTGCACTTTGTGCCAAATATTAAAAGTCTGGGAGCCAAAGGGTATAAAAGAAAAAAGTAAATACATTCTATGAAATAACTCACTCCACTTATGGGGGGGGATTCCTCCTTAAAACTATACATATTTTTATTTCTAGATACTAGTTGGATCTAGCCTTGGTGGGTGGCTTATGCTTCATGCTGCAATCGCACGGCCACAAAAGGTTGTGGCTCTTATTGGTATAGCCGCAGCTGTAGATGGCCTGGTGACAAAGTTTAATCAGCTTCCTGTTGAGGTAAGTCACAGGTACACAATCTCAGTGTGTTCCTCCTACCATTCTCCTGCTTCTTCTTTCTTTGAGTATTTGCTCATGTGTCATCTTTCCTTTGACTTATGTTGACCTGTCTTTTCTCTTAGCTGCTTTTTTATATAAAATTTCTTTGCTTTCTTTACTATTTGGTCTCTTGTTTAAGGTTTCATTTTCTTTAGTCCCTTCAGCTCATTCTGGCAAATATTTGAGCCATATTAATGAAATAACACTTCGAGTTTCTTTCTTTCTTTCTTTCTTTCTTTCTTTCTTTCTTTCTTTCTTTCTTTCTTTCTTTCTTTCTTTCTTTCTTTCTAGCAACATTGGCTTTATTAATCCCATTTGCCTTTTTGGATCGTACATCATTCTTTCTTCTTATACCTCTTCTTATTTTATGGCATTTGGGGAATAGTACCTGTTCTTATGACCATATTAAACTTGACTCATCGATTATGAAACTGTTCTTAGCCTCTGATCCTCTCAGCAGAGCTCTCCAAGTGCACACTGTCAGTCCGTCAGGATCAGCTCACAGGAGCTGAGAGATGCCATTTCTGGTTTAGACACTTAGTTGACTTTCTTTTTTTACTCCAAATTCTCACCTTTAAAAAAGTGCTTTATATTATTAGCATGGTCTTCAGCCAATTATGGTAGAAATGAGGTTTCTGAAATAACTGAGAAGGTAATTAGTTTATTTTACTTTCTTATTGGATATATGTTTAAGCACTTCAGTTGTCTGCAAGGATAAAGAAGTAGTGAGTAATAGTTGTTTATTGTTGTGTTATTTATTTATTTATTTATTTATTTATTTATTGCAATCATTGAGTTTTCCTTGGGTGTCTTTTCTTAGGGATCTCAGTTTTAACTGTAGGACTAAGATCCTGGCGTGCCTGTGGTGGAAAAAAGTAAGGAAAGGGAAGCAGTTTAGAGCAGGGACTTACAAAGCATGGTGCCCAGGCCGGCAGCAGCAGCATCCACAGCTCGTTAGAAAGGCACATTCTTAATGGTTCTTGTCCTTTTTCATTTGAACTTAGTAATATTTCACTTAGCATGATATTCTGAAAGTTCATTCTTGTTGCAAATGGCAGTCTTTTATCTTTTCTTAGGGCTGAGTAGTGTTCCATTGCATATATACACCACATCTGTACCCATTCATCCCTTGAAGGACACTTAGGTTGTTTTCATGTCTTGGCTCCTGCGAATACTGCAGTGAACGGTGAATATGGGGTGCCATGTGATTTCACTCATGTGGGGTATAAACATAAAACAGAAAGCAACAAAGTTAACAAGCTCGGGCACAAACAGCAGTACGGTGGTTACCAGAAGAACAGGTAGAGGGAGGATGAGGAGAGCAAAGGGGGACAAACATATGGTGACAGAAGTGAGCATGCGGTGCAGTATACAGGTGATGTGTTACAGGGTTGTGTACTTTGAAACTTACATAAAGCGTTACTCAATATCACCACATTAAATTTCATTCAATGAAAATCAAAAGGCCTGTTCTTGAGCTTCACACAAGATCCACTAAATCAGACTGGGAGGGTGGGCCAGCAAGCTGTTCTAACAAGTCCCTCGGTGAAGTTTGAGAACCACTGCTCTAGAGAGTAAAGGAGCGGGAAGAGAAAAGTAAAAAAGAAGAAAAAGAAAAAAAAAGTGTTGAGTCATAGAATGTCATTAACTTTTGTCTCAAGTTCTGCTTTAAACCCAGTGCCACATATTATCTGCTCTATGTTAATTCTTAGCTTACATTGTTCTTCCCAGCTTCTTAATAAATGGTATTCATTGTCTGCACATCCAGGTTTGTTACGATTTCCTATCAAGGCTGAAATTGTGAGGCTGGTTTTCCTTGTACTTACCTTCTTCTCTCCCCGCCCCCGACTTTCTTGGTTGTTTCTCATAGTTGCTCAGTACCCTGATGCTGCTAAATTTTCCTACCATTGCACCTTTCTGTATATAAACCTTGGACCTCTTGGTTCCATCCTTTAACTCAGTGGTCCCCAACCTTTTTGGCACCAGAGACTGGTTTTGTGGAAGATAATTTTTCCAGGGACTGGATGGGGGCCGGGAGCAGGGATTCAAGCATATTACATTCAGGCTCACCTCCTGCAATGTGCCCTGGTTCCTAATAGGCCATGGACATGTACAGGTCCACAGCCTGGAGGTTGGGGACCCCTGCTGTAACTTACTAATATAGTGCTTCTCATGGTAAGAAATTATTCATGAATATGGCAGATTGTAAAGGATTTGATTTAACACATTTTTTTTTCTTTTGGTTATTGGCAAATGACAAGATCTGTAGGCGTACATTTCTATTTATGGGCATGTGTTCACCGTGCTCAAAGAGGGGATACAGTAGATACTCCCTGAGTGACTAAGATTTATATTCTGAAAATCAGAGCGTATCTTTGCTAATCCTAAATTAGAACAGGAAGCATGTGTAAGGGAAGAGCAGGACACAGGGACCACCGTCTTTTCTTCTCCACCCAAACAGCTAGCCTAACAGCGTCCAGGGAGCAGAAGAGGCATGTGAACACCAGCACTTCTCATTGTGTAGGAGCTCAACATGCCTCTTAACTGGCTCTAATCATTGTCTCCTTCATTGGACACCAGAGGGCGTCAGTCGGCTGTATAGCTGTTTGAAATCCAAGCTTCTCAATCACATTACCGTGATACAGTTTCTCCTTGGAGTAGAATTTATGCATATTGTACATTTTCTTTGATTAATCCCGTCTTTGCTATTTCTGCGTCCCCCTTTTAAAAAGAAAATTCAGGATATATAACGTTCTGTAAAGTTCGTTTTTCATATGAACAATATTAATTCAGGGGCAGGTAATCACTGTTTGGGCAAGGATACTTAAAATGCAACTGTTGTTGTGTCTCAGTAATTAGCATAATTTCCACTTTATCAAATAGGCACTGAAACAAAATTCTAATTACTGAAATTAAAAGTTCAGGAGTAATCACAGGTACTTTGAAGATACCCTAGTATCATTTTTGCTTTAAATATAGATTCATACATTTTATAGTTTTTTAAATTTCATTAATTTCAAATCATTTGAGACAGATATTTCAAAGTATAGATTTCAGATGTAAGGCTTTTTTATCGAAATCAGTTGATTTTAGGCATTCAGTTTCACTGAATCAAATCTTTTTGGAATTAAGAAGTACATTAAAATGCCTGAATATATTTATATGTATATTTATTGTATTTATTTTACTCTTTAAATTCTTAGATTGTTTAGTATTATTGCATGTATTAATGTTTAATAAATACTTTTATTTTCCTACTTTTTCCCAATAGGTAAAAAAGGAAATAGAGATGAAAGGCGTCTGGAGCATGCCATCAAAATACAGTGAGGAGGGAGTTTATCACATTCAGTACAGTTTCATTAAAGAAGCTGAGCACCACTGCCTTCTACATAGCCCCATTCCTGTGAACTGTCCTCTGAGGTTGCTGCATGGCATGGAGGACGACGTTGTTCCTTGGCATACGTCCATTCAGGTTGCTGACCGAGTAGTCAGCAAAGATGTGGACGTCATCCTTCGAAAACACAGTGATCACCGCATGAAGGAAAAAGCTGACATTCAACTTCTTGTTTACACTATTGATGACTTAATTGACAAGCTTTCAACCGTAGTTAACTAGAATCACATCGTTAGTTGTATGTAAACCAGTGGACCCAGAGATTGAGAGAGGGGTAGCGCATGGAAGACCCTGACACATAGAAGGTTTTTTTCACTTACCACTATTTTGTAAATATCACATGAGGTGGTATTTAATGATGTCTTTGCACATAAATGATACAGATTGTGAAGAAAATACAGTTATCCTTCTGAGTGTTCCAGGGATTGGTTCCAGGACAGCCCCAGCTCTCAGATACCAGGATTTGAAGATGCTCATGTCTGTTACAGAAAATAGCATAGTATGTGCATATAACCTACACACATGTTCCTGTATGCTTTAAATCATCTCTAGATTATTTATAATACCTAATACAATGTAAATAGTTGTTATGCAGCATTGTTTTAAGGATCAGCATTCTGGGGTCCTTTTTTCTTTTAAGTATTTTTGACCTGTGGTTAGGTGGATCCAAGAATATGGAACCTGCAGCTACAGAAGGCCGGCTGTACCAGCTGCTGGAGAATTGGAACATCCTCTTCTTCCTTCAGTCCCTGATTGCTTTTTTCCATTAATATGTTTCCTAATTTTTTATTCAAGAGATGCTTAACTTCGAGTGCTTTAGTTAACTGCCAGCTTTTAATTGTGTTCTTTCCTCCTTAGAATTATTAGTAAAGCTTAAAATTTTTGTATTTTGTTTGGTATCATTGTATGTGGAGATTTGTAAAATTCTGATTGTAAAACACAGTTCACAAAATGTGGGGAAACCTGACGTGATTAAGGAAATGTCTGAAGCATAATAAAGTTTGAAAAATATAGCACTTTATATTTTTGCATGTTATATTTGAGCTTAAAACTAAAACCTTAGTTTTTTGTAAAGGCTCAACACCTTTACACCTTTACACCTTTTTTGTAAAGGCTCAACACCACAACGCTATGAAGGGGATATATTTTAAATTTTAGCTTGTGTGTATTTAAATGGGGGAATATCATAATGATGTAGTTTCATATTCTAAAGAGGGAATTAATCTTTATATATTACTTGCCTACCTGCAGAAACATTTCTTTTTTATTAATACATATGCCTTAAGTTTAGCCAAATGGTAGCCATTTAAATTAGAGGAGTTTCAGAAGTGCAAATATAGTAAGAAAATAGGAAATATAAATATAAAGGTTTTTCTTTTTAAAATAACTGTGCAGTAGTCTGTCTTGGTATGATTGAGTTGGTGTTTTTTAGCTTTGAAGTTTGGTTGGACTTTATTTAGCTTGCTTGGGTTATGTCTGTCAAAGTAACACTTAAGTTGACAACACTGAGAAATAATGTTGGGAAAAAACCTCCTGTGCCAAAGAGTTAACAGACCCTGACCACTTACTCTCGGAGACCTGCTTACAAGATTGGCCCTTGGCTGGCATCCGGGAACTTGAATTTTAGGAGGGTTCCCAGCACTGATAAAAGTGGCTCTCTGTGCAAGCAATGTGGTTTGTGCTGAATACCTGCTTTCCTTCTGGGAGTCTGGAATTTTGGTAGGTGCCAGGCAGAGGCTGCCTGAGTGACCAGCTCCCAGGGAAAACTCTGGCACCAAGTCTGATCAAGTTTCCCGGGCAGACAGCATTTCCCACGCGCTGTCTCAACACTGCTGGGATTAAGCTCATCCTTTGTGACTCTGCTGGGAGAGAATTCTTCAGAACTTGTGCCTGTGTTTTCCAGATTTCACCCCCGTTCCTTTTCCCTGTATGGACTTTGCTTTGTATCCTTTTACTGTAATAAATTACAGGTCTGAATACGACGACAGTGTGTTCTGTGAGTCCTGACAAATCAATCCTGGGGATGATCTTGGGGCTGCCTGACACAGATACGAAACAGGTTAATGCCCACAAGGCAATAAAACTATACTCCATGATCTTTATACCAAACAAATTACTTACAAATAAAAATACGTGAACTGTGTGTGCCACAGTTCCTGGTACTGCAGGGAATTGATGGTGGATGACAGGGAGGCTGTTCCAGGGTCTTCCCAGCCACTGCTAGGCATGAGGATTACAATGATTAAAGAGGAAGAGTGCTCACCCGTGAGCGTTTTCTAGGGTTAAATGTAGCCGTAATAAAGTGTAATCAATATGAACTCAGATTCCTAATATATCTGCAGAGGGAGTATAGCGTAACGGTTAAGGACAGACTGTAGAGCTTATGTTTAAGGCCTGGCTCACCACTTACTAGCCCTGCGACAGCAATATACTTACCCTACCTGAGGTTCCCTCAGCTGTAAAAGGCAGCATAAACCCTCCTAATAAATCGTTAAGAATTAACTAAGCACAACACAGTGAATGACACATAGGAGTCACTGCCTTCTCGCTTTTACTATGCGCAGAGCACGGTCCAGTGCAGAAACTGATGAACACAAGCCATCGAGGTTTAGAAAGAAAAGTGAGGGCAAAGTACATTGGGCTTCTAAAGCTAACCTGGATTGGACCTTCTTAACCTCGTGACCCCAAATCGGAGTGTTGCATGGTATCCTTTCGAATGTTCAATGGTGAGAGAGGGGAGAGCGGAAAATCTTCACTCTCTAAAGAGACAGAAAAGGTCGTTTTCAAATTTACCTTTGTAGAAGGTAGCATCTCAAATTCCACATGAATTTGAATCAGTGAGATTTAGTGTACTCTAGTACATTATCAATTACTTCAGTGTTCTTCATTTTTCCCCAAAGCTTTTTGTTAGTTTTTCTAAAACCACTCGGTCCCCTGTGTTCAGTGACATGGAGAGTATGGAACAGCCAGCAGCCTCTGAGTGCCTTACCCTGTGGAACTCCTTTAAAAGCGACGCAACCCCTCTAAACAGTCTCCGAATGTGCAATGGAAAGGGATCAGGCAAGTGCCAGTGGAAAAAAGGCTAACAGAGGCCACATAATATACTGTACATGCTTTTGCTGCATCTGCTGAGCCCAGAGGCATTTCCAGACAAATCTAAACAGCATGCTGTTGTCTGAGGAGCCAATGGAAAGGCCTGTGTGGAGGAGAAGCGGAAAAGGGCTTTAGGTAAGGCCGAGTTTTATGAAGGATGGAGATAGAGAGCAAGGGGAACATTACCCACCACACAACCATTTCCAGGGCAGTGCCCAAAAGGGACATCAAATATCCACTAAATTTGGGACACTTTACAGAAGAAAAAAAGTGAAAGAACTTTTATTTTCTGGAGGAAGGTAGATGGAATTTGGATAAACATTTTTAAGATCCCCTTGAAATACAAATCTACAGTAACTTATTAGTTTAGAACACAATCATGTGTATAACTCCGTTTGATGAAAACCTGTGATCATTGGCTATATTTACAGAATATACCTAGAAAAAGGCAGGCAGTGTTTTTTAACCAAATGTGTTCACAGTGGAAATGACTCTTTCCAATTTGGACTCTCTCTTTTCTTGGGCTTCCAGGGTTTTGCTGACAGATACACTTTCTTTTACTAAAAAGAAGCTCAAATATCAGCTGCCCATTGAAGCCTCTCCTGACTTCCTCCTCCTCTGTCTTTCAAAAAAAGTTCATTGGTGGTCCTCTCTGCTCTCTCATAAAAAGCGAGCACTCTGCTCATGCCTTTGTGATAGAACTTACTACTTCGAGATGCTCAGGAGTCTCTGACCATGCTACATCGACCCCTTTTGCTGGCTTATCCTCCTTACCCACTATGTAATGTCAATATTTCCTTTCCATTCTGACCGTGGTACTTACTTATGCATGTCAAGTGAACATACCCATGTTCTGGGTTTTAAGAGCTATCTGCATGCAGATGATTCACGTACATTCCTTCATCCCAGACTTTTCTCTTGAGTTCCAAATACATAAAACCATTGCCTAATGAACTGGGATGAATCCTGGACTTCCCAAATGCGGTCAGGACAAACTTTGCTATTCTTCCCCCTTAATGCACCTCCCTCCCTAGAAATCTTGACTTATGTATCATGGAAAAGATTTTTTTTTTCCATAGGGAAAGAGAACCATGAGTTCTGATTTGGGTGAAGG